>JAIUZE010019093.1:0-38362 GCA_022085475.1 Heliosperma pusillum
GATCGTCATATACAAACCCAAAACACGGGTTTAATTAATTAATAGCTCATTTAATTAATTATATTGAACTTGATTGATAATTAAAAACATCAGAATTTGCAAAAAAAAAAAAAAAAAAATTATTTAGGCGTTTTTTTCCTGACAATTATATTGGGTACATGCAAATCATATATAACAAATAAAAAATATACAATAATTGCTAATCAGCTACAAAAAGAGACCTTACCAACATGAGCCCATAAAAAATTTATTTTATATAATTAGATAAATAATCTATTTATAAATCATGTACATACGACGATATGTTTATGAAAAGATAGAGATAAAGATGGTACTGGTATGCAAATCGGCTTATATTTGATTTATAAACAAATTTTTTTAGATATTTTAGCCTTTTGGGAACTAACAACTTTTTTTTTATCGTGGATATGAGAGTTGATAAATGGTGATAATTGGTGGGGTTGGTTTTCGAGTGTTTAAATGAAAACTGTTATAGGGTCACTAAGGGCACGAATACTATCTGTCTTGAATATAAGACGGGATAAATCCTATCACATAGTGGTTATAGAAAAATAAGTTTTGATATTTTTCAAACAATAAGTGGAATGATTTGTATGTTTTTTAAAACCGTCTTAAACTTAAGACAAATAATGTCCGTCTTAAATGAGAATTTGGGTTATAGGGTTTGATTAGGGGTGGTTTTACATGCCAATAGCTACAATGTATATGGACTTAGTGTATACCATTTCCTCGGAGTAACTTCGACCTAATACGCCACTTTGTAAAAAAATTGGTTAGTTTGTTTGTCACTTATTTTATTTGTTTATTGAATACTCTTTAAAAACATGAATGAATTTTATTAAATGAAAATCAGGTGTCACCATTTGCACGAGTTTACAGCTATTCAAATGATGTCAAAATTTTCATTTTAATTATGCACAGATTAAAATTTTCATATTATCTAACGCAAGGGTTTTCAAAACATAGACATGTTTAACTAACTGAAACATGTTAAACAGTTTGCACGAGTCGCAATTATTTAAACCGGTTTTTAATGAAGTAACTGAAGTAACAAATAAAAGTAGAAACTCGAATTTAGCTAACAAGTGAAAATATTGTATTACAACAACGACTCGGCCGATAGACCCTAAAGCTAGCATCATTATGCTAATTACTATTGACATTTATAATTCAAATTTTAAATCTTAAATATAAATTCATAACTTTACAACTTTAATCTAATAACAAAAGTTTGAAACAACGTACCCGTGCAATTTGCACGGGTTTAAAACTAGTGTGTATATATTACAGTGATAAAAAATTTAGTAAATAAACTTGTAAAAAAAATCGTACACAAAATCACATTGACCAATAGCTTGGTTAATCCTGATAACGTATTTTTTTAGTCCATTTAAAAAGAGATCCAAAAAGTAGTGTACATCTATTTTGTAAGGTACCTTCACTCATATTTGATGGTCTATTTTCTGAACAACCTAAAGCGTAAGCTAATGTAGTAATATAAAAAAACCTTTGTGTAGCTAAAAAAATAAAAAAAATTCATAATAAAACAATAAACAGCACCAATTTTCCTGCCAAAAAAAGTAAAAACGAAGTAGAAAACACAGGAGAAAATCGAAGTAGAAGTCGCTAACGGTCTTTTATTTATCATAGAGATCGGTTTGTCTATCATATAAGCGATAATGAGTTTATTTCTTTGAAGTTAATCAGTTTATCCTAACTTAGTTTAAGTAATAACGTTCAACTAAATTTGGAGTTACAAAACCACAAAAAAAAAAGCAACTAACTGTTCACCAAAATTATTCTATTATACTACATCCGATTTTAAAAAGGCAGTTTCATAATCGGAAAATTTAGAAACATAAATAGGAACTGTCGGATTAACCACCAAACACTCGTGTATAAATTGGTAAAAGCATAGTCCTAGCTTCGTAGTCATTAAGCTAAAAAGGCGTCCATCGAAACAATAGAAGTAACTTACATGAGAAAAAGAAAAAAAAATCAAAACTTTAGTTTACAGGCAATGTAGAAATGATGTCCATATTAACCTGCAAAAATTAATAAACTATGACGCATATACTTATTTTTGAGTTTATGCAGTTAACGATCAGATAATACCAGACTCGGATTGGCGTTTTCAGTGTTAATAAGTAGTAGTCTAAGAAAATCTATCTTTGTTCATGCATAAAAAAAATTGAACACAATTATATACATGTACTTACCTTAAACTTAATGTACAAAATGATGTAGTAAGATCTCCTTTAAACTGACGGTGTCAATGATAAAAAGTGCAGTCGTAGAGAATGTAATTTGTGGTAAGATGTGAAACAAATAGGATCTTTAAAGGCGAGATGAAAAAAATTTGAGTTCTTCTTAGTTATTATATGAATAGTATAGGGAAAATTCCAATAAGTACATGCAACAAAGAAACAATTTCAGAGTAATATTACAAAACATCAGCAGAAAAGAGACACATATACACATAATTACTTCTAATAGTAATAGGTGACAGCAACTGTCTGTGTTGTTAACATGCAGATAAAGCTAGAAAGCGGCAGGAAAAGACATGGGACTTGTATAGATGGCATACTCATCTTTTGAAATGTAATTGCAACAGAAGAGTACACTTGGAAGCCACATGCATGAACCTGCATATGACAGAAAAGGACAGGAGTTATATGACAGTAAGAAGACCAAAAATAACCTAATTTATTAGTACGGTGATATTTACGAAGTGACTTTTGTTTAAGAAAATATTAGTTTTCCGGAATATGCTGAAAGACTGAATTAAGTACCTGGTAACTCAGAGTTAATAAACGAGGGGGACAAGTCATATTCAGGCTCACTATCTACCCATGTGTGAACATCCTCTGTAACCATGGAGCTCGTGGGGGACAAGTCATATTCAGAATCAGCAACCGCGTCGCAGCATTTATGCTTAGGCTCAGGGAATCCCAAATCTTCAGCAACTCCAGGGAGTATTCATCTAATGGGTTATCAACAAATTCAGAAGAAAACCATGTATAGTATATAAGGCTATCAAAATTAAAAATTTCGTCAATAATTTGCCGAATTATAACTTGGTACCACTTTTGAAAGCGAAATTTCTAGAAAATAATGTAATCTCAATACCAACAGAAAACTAACCTTAAACAAAGCAGTTAATTGTACTTGATTTAGTCCGCTAACACATAGGACGGTTTCAAGTAGTTGTGAAGAGAAGAATCCATGAGAATAAAGGTTTCCGAAGGATAGTGAATGGTGTTTTTGTAAATAGGGAATAGGGAAAAATAAGTCAAGCGGTGGTGGGGGAGGATACAAGAATTGGGAATGATGAATGCTACTGAATGGCGTTTTTGTAAATAGTGACGTCATAGAAGGACAGAAGCACTGTCAATGTATTGTCACCAGCCCATCCTCTTTTATTATAAGAAGAAACAGGAATAATCATAACATTAAAGGGAGACATAATAAAATTTTGGACATAACAACTTAAGATGACTCTAATTGGATATTGAAATCAGTTTATGAATGATACATTTATCTCATGTAACATTATACATTTCTAACCATGCATGACACCAAAATCCATGGCATTTTGTTTTTAACTTAACAAAAATTGCATAATGCCCAAAAAAAGATATTAAAAAAAGAAAAGGAAAAAAAGTAAAAAGACTCTGCCGATCTTGTATTACAGTACAGGCAACCTCAACAAAGGGAGGAACAGATTAAAAAAAATCAAAATTCAACGATGAGAAGTGTCTGACAACTGACAAATAAGAACTCCACTGAGGTTTTTCAAGCAATGTCATTGTGTGTAACGGGAAGGAATCATCAACATTCAATTCAGCAAAGACCCTTGCATTCATCGACATCCGGAGCTTGTGCTTCCAAAAGTCCTTGCCCACCAGGGCTAGAACTGACAATTTTAACTGTTGCGTCAAATATCGGTTCTCGGAACATTTCATCCTCAACCTTCTTTAGAACCTCCTTTACTACACGAAAATCAACTCCTCCGAGCAAAATTAGTTTGCCCATGATCTCCCCGAAGTTATTCGGGCCCTTTGGCAAGTCGATAGCAATATCATCGATCATAGATCCGTAAAGCAAGCACCCGGTAGCCAAGTCCCGAGAAGAGAAAACCTTTTTGGCAAGCAAATGCTCTAAGAGCTTCACAACTGGATCGACCAACGGCGGATTCTTTTCTAATCCCAAATTAATACACTCCTTGACGATTTCATTGTGAAATGCAGGAGACTTGAGCTCCTCGATGCATTGGCATGCTTCGTCTACCAACCGGACACTAAAGTACTCCTCGAGAAGGGACAATGTTTTTCTCTTCAGTTCATCGGGTTTGATACTGCCCGTCTTCACGGGAACGGATGCCTCGGCAACCGGAGAAGCAACCGGTGAAGCTACCGGGGCAGCTACCGGGGCAGCTACCGGGGTCGGGCTCGGCCTGCTAGAGTCTACACCCGAGCCAAAGCTTGGTTGACGAACAGGCGGAGCACTTCCCTGCAACAAAGCACTTGACTTGCCACTGATAGGCCCACCGCTTCCCTGAGGCAAGAGCTTTGAGTTCAATTGGGCTGGTTTGGTAATGAACGGGGACTGAAGACGAGGACCACCTGGAGGTCCCGCATTGAGATCATAACCCCTTGGCATCGATCTGTTCCTAGGAACTTCCCAGTTGCCATCATCCGTTCCAGGAGCTCCTGGCATTCTCCTTGTGCCGGGCATGCCGGGCATCATACCACCAGTGCCAGGCCGATTGACTGGAAATCCTCCCGGAGTGAGGCTTCCTTGACCACCCGAAAGCACACCACGAGCATTCCTGATACTTGCAGTAGCACCAGGTCGAAGGCCTAGTATTTTCTCTGCCTCATCGTGGATTTCAGTAATTTTCTTGGCTTTTACCTATAAGATCAAGTGTTAGACAAGCTTATTTACGATTATTTAGTCAAACAAGCGATATAAGTTGAAAGATAGTGGTCAAACCTCTTCTCGTCTAGGGACCCAATTGTTTGATCGTAAATCCAGAATATCACGGACCATAAACCGGAGACGAGGAACCAGTTGAGGGTTTGTACTGAGTTCCTTCAACCGCTGGCAGTAAACATCATTAATACGACGCGACTTTGGGCTCTCATCAAGCTGTTTGCCAATAGTGCTGAAAAACTGACAGATAGCCTCAACATTTTCCTCCTCTGGGCAACTCTTATCGTCAGGGCCTAATAATTCCTGCAGGGTTAACATAGACAGTATGGGCTTAAGTTTTCGCACAGTATAAGACCGTCTCCGAGGAAAATTTAACCTTTCGCCTCATATTTTACTAGTTACTTCACATTTAAATGTTTATTACAAAATGACCCTTGAGACCTTGAAGATAATATTTTCAAGTTGTGAGAGTGCTTTTCATTACATATCCTCGCAGTAAGTAATCCATTTGATCACTGTAATTGACCCGCCTGATACTCAATTATTACTCCCTCCAATCGTTTGTTTTCTCTTTTGTATTCTTTGTGAGAGATATTTTAATCAAAGATAAACAAATGATTGAGACGGGGGGAATATAAGTGTCTGACTTAGCTTGCTCCTAATTTTTGTTGCAAACATAGTAAAACCACATGAAGAGTACTCCAGAAGGAAAAAAAAAACATATACCTGCACAATATGATGAACAATCTTTTCGGGCACCATTTTCTGCTTCAAAAGCTCACCAATTAGGCGTATGTTTCCGAGAGTGCGTAATTTGAGCATTCTTTCTTTGTCTCGGCGTTCAGCCTCTTGGTCAGGGCTTGTCATCAGTCTTAGCTCAGCTCTTAGGTTTTCGGCACCTTCAAATGCCTCTTGACAGATGTTCAAGAGGACACGCTTGAAGGTTATTTCTTTGCCTCCCTCTTCTTCTGGTGGGTATGGAGCAAGCTTTTCATTTAGATCAGAGCATAACAAAGCATACATAGGGCAGAACGTAGGTTCTAAAACTGCTTTGTCAAATATCAATGATATAACTCCCTGAAAAACATAAAAGAATTGTCAGCAACGATGACAGAATCATACCCCCCCCCCCATCCCATCTATATTGTCTCCATTAAACTATTGGTATGAGGTTGACTTTGAAAACTTTTTTAGAATAATAATACGAAATTTGTTTCCATGAACTGAACTGACAAATTTGATATTACATCATACATTATTAAGAGAAATTATTGGGCAAACTTCACATAGGTTGGCCACTAAAGAGAAATAGGGACAAGAAATTTGGGGTTGGAGGGAAAGTCATTAAGTCAAAACCTTCAAGATATCAGCTGATGTGATGCCGGACTCAATAAGTTGACCCTTGAGAAGATCGTATTTTTCAGGCGTCAACTTGTTCAGGATACTGCATTAAGAACAAATTAGAGAAGGAATCGTTAGGTACTTAACAGACAAACAATTACATTTCTAATGAAGTAAATCAAACACCTATAAAGGTCCAAAGCATTTCACACGAAAGAGGAGGATAACCAAAGTATACTAATTAAATTGACTATTTATATTGATACCATGGCTGATAATATTCTTAAAATCCCAGGCTAGCCAGTCAGCACTGACATGCAGTATGAGACTTTAAGATAGGGAGGATTAGTTTAAACTAGTATTAGAATACCAGGATTAGTGTTACACGAACTCATATACGGATGCTGGACATGAGGACTCCGTCTTTAAACTAGGATTCGGTTACTGAACATGACCTTAAAATAAAATTTTAATTGAATCAAATCTAAATAGTTAAAATATTTAGTTTATAAAGTAAAGTAGCAACATGTGGCTAAAAACACAAGCCCTTAGCGTTCATAAGCATGGACCCTAAAAGCTGCTACTAAAACTGTAGCATGTACAACAAATAAAGTAGATATTACTGCAGATGCTAGTTACATGTTGTGATAAGTATTACCCTTTGACAGTCTTCAAAACACGGTCCTTGTCAGTGAGCTGCCCTCTTTTAACTGACCATGGCACATCTGCCTTAACAAGAGCAGGAGCAGGACCCTAGATCGAATCAAGGACAAACATAGAAATAAAAATAAGAATCATAACAGGTAATCAAAGGCAGCGGGAGTAATATACAAATCCCTGCCATTAATATAAATTAATATACATATGCAAGGATGACTCATTCGATAGGGGTTAGTAATTGTATCCTAGGTCGACGCCGTATTGTACACTAACAGAACTTCCAAACCAAGCAGAGAGTCCGTAACATCGCAGCAAAACTTAACATGAATGAAGTTTCATTTTATGTTCGAAAATGCAAATTTATTAGGTACAATTCATTCATCCATTGAAGACACACATTTTGATCTTCAATCTCTTGATTAAAACTTTTTTCATTATGACTAATGATAACATAATTAATGACCACCATGTCTCAATAAAATAACTAGGAAATATATACAAAACAGAGGGAGTATCTTTCATATTCTATGGGTTCATACTTCATATAGGTTGGTGCAACATGCCATGTTTTAAGACTATTATTTTTCTTACGGAATTTATTTTGGGAACAAATACTAAAATGAATTGTGCACCAAGGAAACTGAATCCATTATTACTAATTATATTAAGCTTAGTGATAAGATAATATGATATTCAGTCCAAAGGTTCGTCACACAGATGAACATCGTGTGCATTTTCCAAGCAACAAAACATTTGAAAGCAAGAAAACGCTGGTGAAACAGTTTCACCACACACAATCATAAAGTAAGACGAACTCCTTTCTCCAACTCTAAGAAAAGGAAAATATGAATGGAAAAAAAGGTATTTTACCCCTTGATTAGAGATTTGTGCCCTTCCAAACTGCGAGTTAAGCTGGCCCTGACGATTACTATCCACCCCTTTTGAGTCATATCTACCAGCAATTTCTCTATCACGAATTGTGTCCCAGGATCTCTCATCTGCAGGGGTAGAAATTTGTGTAGAACGAGTTCGCCAATCACGATTGTCGGGTTCAGCATATCGATTTTGTGGCTGAATCGGAGGCTGAGGCTACAAAAGAAAATCCAATAGAATAATAAACATCTTTGAACATCCAAGCTCATGGAGGAACACAGAACACTGCATATGTAACTGTTTTAATAATGTGAGCAATAATTAATTTGCAAACAATGTCGAATTCATAGACTTACGTTGGGTTCAGCACGATTCCAATTCTGCTCTTCACCTAGCAACTCAGAGTCAATCTCTTGTTTAAGTTTCAAGACATCCTCGGTTACTACAACGCCCTTTAAAAAACATTACAAACACGGTTAATAATGAAAAGAAATAGTCCATGAGTTTTTATAGACAGTAAACCACGAGGAATGAATTTGTCATGGGCTTAATTTCAATTGCCATGTTATGCCATCAGAAGATAAAAAGCAAGGGAAACTAGCAAAAAAGGAACTTTAAACCACAAGACATACAATACAACAAGCTTCATGTGTATCTAAAATAAGAGGGTTTCATACATGCCTTGCGCACATTACCATGTTCTTTATGTCAATAAAAGGACCTTATAAAGATCCCATAATGAAAACATGGTAAGCAGGTCTAGCTGTCAGCAACCTTAGCCCCTCCCCCAAAGGAACAAGAAAAAATATTATCGAAGTATACATAACAAGTATATATATAACCCATAACAATGGAGATTTTCACAGCTACAGACAGATCCGCATAACCAATGAGCCAATTTGAACAGTCCACTATTCCTACAAGAGTTAGAATTATATACCGGAACTTAAATGTAACTATAAATAATTACCTCTCTGAAATGAAGCAGCTGATCCTTAGTGTAGCGCACTCGCTCACGACTCTCAAATCGAGAGTCTCCAATCTGCAGCACGAGAGAAAATCCAGATGATTAGGCTGAAGAATTTCCATATATTTGAAATCTATTACAACTAAAATTAACTACAGCCAGGCTATCTTGCCATGAAAATTTGTCTCGCCACAAGTCCATAAACCCAAAACAAGAAAACGAGACTACAGAAGCGCATAATAAGAGGAATCAGCTAACAGCAGGAAGCCACACACCGACATGACATGAAAAGACATACTTTTTTACTACAATGAGGTTTATCAGCTCAATTTTCATCTTCAGTTTAATCACCATGTTAAACGCTGATTCTAAAAACCAATTTTCCAACAAATTTAATTTTCTTCAGTGTTGATCACCATGTCAACCACTTATTTTTCAAGAGGAAAAAAAGATCCAAATAAGACAACTAAGTATATACTCCAATTCCATAGAAACGCATGCTAAGCAATCCATATCACAGAAATATGGCATCTCTTAGAACTATGTGCCTTTTGCAATCAGCAATTCAGTACAACTTGCAAAATTCACTTTTGTTCAATTAAACAAACTCAACATCTCAAAACAATGATTGTCAGTAGGTTTCTTTATGGACGAGATACGGCTCACTGCTAGCCCACCTAAAGCCTACAAGCTCACTTTTCGTCCATGTTTACGACGAGAAACACATCTAAAGTGCTCTGCCAAGAATTAGGACGTTCATCTACTTCAACCAAACCATAATCCTGCTACTTATAGTCATCAACGCACACATAACCATGCCCCATACCAGAAATTCACATTGAAAACTGATTATAATTGATCAGCAAACATAGTCATCAGTCCTACAAATATAAAAACCAAAACACCGGAAAACCAAACCCTTCAGCTAAAATAGCATACCCCCATATCAAAGGTGCAACTATAAACATGCAATTCACTATTCAATACTCTAATCTTAGCTATGCAAATCAATCAACAGTTGGGTTTTATTTCTACAAAACACTTGCAAACTACGCCATATTCATTATCAACCATCCCAAAACTTTTTAGCTAAAAAAGACCACCAATATACATCATACAACACCTAAAGATAACAATTCAAAACACAAATCACAAAAAAAAAATCCAAACTTTGCTAAACACCTGCACTATATTAACCATGCATACATGATGCTAAAAAAATCACCAATTTATCCATAAAAATATCAAATTCAGAAAAAAAAACATCAAAATACCAACAAATCAAAAATAAGTACAAATCAGATCCAATAACTCCAAAATACCCATTTGACAAAATCACAGAACAAACAAAACCCAGATCTTAAAATCAGCTAAAAATAAGACAGATCTACAAAAAGATGCAAACTTGATTAAAAAAATAATTAAAAAAAACACCTTGAAGGAGAGAGAAGATGCAGCGGCATGGGAACGAAAGAGCTGAGTATCAACACCAGATGAAATTGAAGATGAAGAAGAAGAGGAAGACGTTTCGAAACGGGGTCCGAGAAACCGAGAGTTTCGATTACCTCCACCTGGTCTCAAGCTAATTGATGTCTGGTCAGCCGGCATAACTCAACGAAACGACGTCGTTTGAATAAACAATTAGAAACGGGGAATTGAGATTTCCCAGAAGAAAGAAACGTCGTCGATGGACGTTTCGATTGATGGGAGATAGAGAAAGTTCTTCTCTCTTCAATGGAGGAGAGAGAAAGAGATAGAATTGTAGAGAGAGAAGGAAAGAAGGGAGACACACTGGTTATAAAACAAGGGTGGAAGAGGAGGAGGAGGCTCTTTCTCAAGTACAAAAAACCCTCGTCGAATCTTTTTTTTTTTTTTTTTTTTATTGATTTTTTGATTTTTATATACTTTGATTTTTTTCCTAATTCTTGGTTAATTAGGAAAACCCGAGAAAATTTATTTATTTATGGGCATTAAATATGGGAAGATTTTTTTTTGTTACCTTATTAATTGCAAATAGAGAGAAGGATTTTTGTAAAATTAATTCTTTCTTATTTTTATTAATTATTAATGAGTTTAAGAGTTTTACTGTTTTTTAATGTTACCTTTCATATGGAGTCAGCAAACAATGACACGATACGAGCTCGACATGAAATTAACGGATTCGGGTTGAGATTTAATGACTCATTTATGTAAGGTCGACACGAACACGACACGAGATTTAATTGGTTTGGGTAGAGCTCTTAAAACACGAACCCGACACGAATAACCTATTTACTAAACTAAGCCTAAGACTCTGTTTGACAATGCATTTTAGGTACCTGTATTTTATTATAGTAGCTTTTTTGACAATAATTTCAGGTAACTAATTTATTTACGAGTATTTGAAAGTGGCTTATTTGCCCAATTAAACTATCTAAAATGAAATGCTACCTGGAATAGCATTTGAAATTTCAAGTACCTGATTTTATATCATATTACTTTTTTACTCCTTCAATCTATAATATTAAATAATTATCATTCTTTTATGTAATTTCACAAAAAATCAACTACATTCTCACATAATTTGTCAAACATTATTTATAAAATCAGTTATCTTCTCAGCTCTTAATATTCAACTACCTTTTCAATTTTCAGGTAGTTTTTTAATTTTCAGCTCTTTTTTCAGGTTTTAGTTATATTTTCAGTTACTTTTACCAAACATAACCTAATAGTTAGTGATCCTCCATCAAATAAATACATTAATACTTTCCAAATATTATCTTGACATGAAACATGACACGAAATTAACGAGATAGGGTTGCGACTTGATGACCCAATTATGTAAAAAGGTCGACACGAACACGACACGAAATTTAATTGAATTAGGTTTGGGATGAGGATTCTTGACATGTTTAACATGCGACATGAATCCAACACAGCCTAATTTATTTGCCATGCCTAGTCTCATCATGAATATATGTATGTATTCATATACTGCATTCATGCTAGTAAATAATTTTTGTATTTTTTTGTGGGACAAATTCCAAACATAAAATAACCACTGCTAGATCATAGATCAGAATGATTACATACCTCGTATGGCTTTAATCTGGTAAATGTAAAATTTAAAACACGCATTTAAATTATTATTTAATTAAATCTACACTATGTTTTTATAAATAGATTTTTATTTGCATAGGGCATTGTAATCAAAGTACGGCTGTAATTGGGTACTAATTAAACCGCACTATAATTATTTTGTGCTATAAATACTTCTTGATGCATGAATTTTTTTGCATCTACTCACTATTATCTATGCATCAAATTCTTCGTATCTATGCATCAAATTCTTCGTATTTATGCTACTCAGATCAACCGCACTATGTTTCTCTCTCATAAATTTCATTGTATCTGTGCAACTCAGATAAACCGCACTACGTTACTCTCGCATGTGTGTGATACACGGATTGCTAATCCTTGCCGAACTGTGGTAGACAGGGAACCACGGAGGGGCGCACTTGGATGGACAAGCGTAGAAATACGCATTTGTGGAGTCGCCACCAATTTTTATGGAAAATTGGAACCGTTCGAATACTTCACGCCATGTCAAGACACAAAGTAATGACATGAACACTAAGAACTCGTTACCCTTAGCATTCTATGTCTAGAATGACTCTCGTGGATGCCAATGAACACGGATGTTCATAGAGATCTGGAGTAAGGGGTGAGGGTACGTATTATGAAGCTCTTTAATCGAACACCTAATCCTGCCCGCCTCGATAGCGGCCTCTACTAATGATTAGGAAAATCGTTAGTATTTGATATGTTATCGGTTGTATGCATGCAATGCAACATCCAACATTTTAATCCTAGCATGTGAATTAGACTATGCCAGTGAACATGTAATTAACACTCAATTATGTCAAAATTGGGAATTTAGAATGAATTATATACGAAAGGCAAAGAAATCATACAATACAATGACTATATAAGATTACAACGGATTACAGGATCTACGTCAGAAATATACTCAAAACGGAGATTTGAAGAAAACGAAAAGGTTTGAAAAACTAAAAGACAGATTACGAGCGATAATACGACTAATAGTTAATTAATTACGTAATTAAATCTACGCCAAGGCGAAAACAGAAGTTCAGGGACAGAAGTCAACCCAGAACAGGCGCAGCAACAACTGCGTCCTCTGCAAGAGGAGGCGCATGACTTGTTCCGTCTGTTCTTGAGTTGAATTCTGACTGTGAAGCAGTTAATGTTGTTTTGTATATTTACGACGAATTATTGACCTATGACTCGAGTAGAAGTTGTTAACATATTAATTACACTACAATTTGTATCAACAATGAATCCAGAGATTTGATATGAGTGAATCGAACCTCTAAAACCCAAATTTGATTCAAAGACGAAAACCCGCTAATATTGAATTATTAGGGATCTAAGTAAAGTACAAAACGATTTATGAAAGATTAAATACGATTTATGTACGAAGAAAAGAGAAAATAAGAAAAGGAAAATAAAGACGTAGAAACCAGAGGAAGAAGAAGAAGAGCAGAAGCAGGCAGCCTCTGGAAGAGGCGCAGCAGGTGCCGCGACTCTTCGAAGAGGCGCAGATGCTTTTACGTTTCTTCTCGACTTCTAATGACTACTAAAAAGACTTTGTTAAAAAAGTTTTTACTTTGAAATCGGTTTTGAATTTATTTCTGACATGGATCTTACATTAATTGAACGAATAAAATAAATACAATACAAGACGGGATTTACACCCCTCTGACTTACATGTTGACGAAACAAGATATGCTAAGTTAACGTTTTAGCGATAACTCGACTCGAATGTTTGCAGAAAGTGCCCTCGTTAAAGGACTAAGAAATCGATTGATTAATTGATTATTGATTGATTGTGTAGTGGTCAAATTGGTCGGTCAATGCAAACGTGACGGGTACCCATAAGGATCTGAGCTTACGTGGTCGATTGATCAAGCACGTAGATGTCAAAAAGCTTAGAGCAAGGTCTAGAATGCAAAGAGAGAAGAGAAGGGGCGGAACACTCGCATGCCTTAAAAGTGAGAACGAAGCTCTCCTTTTATAGCGGAATATACGAAGAGTTCAAGAACAACTCAAACTTATCTAAAAACGGAGAAAACGGGCTGGGAAAGGGGCGCAGCAAGAACTGCGATCCTTCGAAGAGACGCAGCACCTCCTGCGTCATTTCCCCAGAGGTTTCCATCTGCGGAAAGAAGATTCCCACGTTTCTATTACGGAATTGTGGTAGACCTATACTTCCCTTTAAAAAAGATACGAGATATATTTATCAAAAAGATAGAATTTGAAAATATTAATAAAATATTCAGAATATTCCCGCGCGTTCCGACTTCGTAATTTATAAACGGTTTCTAGAAAATGAAGTGTTTTTCGACCCGTACTCCAAATGAACTCTAATGACTCCCAAAACGACCGTACCGGTGCTTAGATGACGACCAAGGGGTAGACAAAAGTGTCTGATCTATCACTTGACGATAAACTTACGAATTGTTGCGTACCAAACATGCGGCTCAATCATCACTGGGTGGTTGGCGGAAGGTGTAGAAACGAGGTATCTATAGAGCCCCCACTTTGATTGAGGCTTGGACAAGGCAAAAGTCAAAGTATAGCCATCAGGTCAATCGAAGATTACAACTTGACGACTATGGTGTGTTGGAGTAAGTGTCCTCCACAATAGTGCATTTATACAATAAATCTCATTTGGAATATACGTGGCATGATTAGTATATTTTGATACTCCACGTCAGTTGATTAACGTAAATCGGTAACGCTTGGCTGACTAGAGTTTGACGTTATTGTCGTATGACGGCGGTAATCAACTAATCCCTTTAGGTCACACCTATAGGATGAGACCTAAATAGAATACTAATTATTTGTATGCGATACAGTTTAATTAGGGCATTACATATATTTGATATGTACGTTTAGTTACGAGAGTTGTTTATTGGAAATTGAGTTAGGAACTCATTCCACTTAAGTTTATTAGTCAATTATACGATAGCTGACTGAATAAATTTTACGTCTTATTTTAATACGATTAAATAAGATTTAATTTAGTGATTAATCGTTGATTCATTAAATTAGTTGAGGTAATGCATATATTTTGAGGTAGAGGTAATTAGTTAATTATATTTACAAGGAGTTGTAAAATAAATTAACTGGGCATTGTGGGACCCATTATATATTGATATAATGGTTAAATATCACTTAAAAGTTGAGTGTATATTGATTATTAATTTGAGTTATAAAATTGTTATTTGATCAAATTAACACTTAATTATAAAAGATAATTAAGCATATGATTATAAGTATTTGTGGGACAAATATCAAAAATCAAAATGGACCACATTTCACATGTGGAGGCCGGATCTTTCAAGTGGAGAACAATAGTGTTTATTCTCTACTACTACCACAGTCCATCACATGATAATGACTTGTTATGACACAATTATCATTACAATTACTACCAACACTCAAAGTCTTTTGCATGTGAGTAAAATAAGCAAAATAAGAGCCATATATGGCTTATAGTGACCGGCCATAAGGCCTTTATATTGAACAATTGCTGTTCAATTTTGAAACACTTGAATTCATTATGTTTATTCTCACTTCTCTTTCTAAACTCAATATCTCTCAAAACCTACATGCAAACTAATATCATATACATATTACTAGAGTAATAATATACCAATATGAGTAGTATTATTGTCTTACTTATTATCTAGTTAATAATAAGGTAAGATTATTTGGGTTTAATCTTGGGTGCAACTAGAAGGAGACCTTCTACTTTGGAGGTTGTTTTATGGAGGATCATCCACTTATTTCATGCTCAAGAACAATAAGAAGGAGTTCTTATTGTGCCCATATTGAACCGAAAATACCCCATGTAAGGATGTTTTCGTCTTATCTTTTCTTTTATGCTTTTATATTTGCATGCATGATAACTAGATCCTAAATCATTAAGTTAATGTAATTTAATGAACTAATTAGAAGAGTCTAATTAGAGGTCTAGGACTTTCATGGTGAAGCGAGGCGGTTCAAAGGGATGAGAACCAAGGACCGGTCGTCGGGAACATTTTAAAGTATGTCGACCATCGGGGAGGGTCGTTTAAAGTCCGTTAGACTACGTATAAAAGCTAGTCAGCCATAAGAAGGAGTCATACATGAGGCATCTTCTTATTTGGAATGAGGTGTGCGGTGAGGCTCACCAGTCGTCGAATGGGGTTGCATCGTGAGGCTCGCTAGTAACTTGAATAGGGTGCGTTATGAGGCTTGTCAGCCGTTTGAGAAGATATTATATGTGAGAATCTGCATGTCTCTGTCCTCAGGCAAACTCTCGTCGGGGAAACATATAAATTTGCAAAATACTGTTGTACTGGATATACGGAAGACTCTGTCAGGATCGAATCATTCCGGGGGATCTACTCGGTTGTGGCGAGCAACATCCTAATGATAAAAGACCGGCCCACAGATTGTATGTCCGGAAGGTGGGTCCCTGCTGAGATTATAATATCATGTGACGGTTTTGAAGCCTGTTAAAGCGCGGGTATACGAAAGACTCTGTCAGGATTGAATCATTATGGTCCCGCATTGCTTGTTCCTTGTTTTTTTTTGAATTAAATTGATAAGTGACGAACGATCGTCAATTGAAGATTTTTGTTTGAATTAATTCGAAAGGTGACGAACGATCGTCAATTAAGATTTTTGAATTTATTGGAACAGTGACGAACGATCGTCAATTGAAGATTTTTTGAATTGATTTGAGATCGAGGTGGCAAGCGTCAAGCCCCCAGCTTACCCCAAGGTTCTTGAGTTGAATTAATTTGAGAAGTAAGGAACGATCGTCAATTAGAGAGTCATGCAATCTTTGCAGGAGATCGTGGTGGCCCTTAGCTTACCTCGAGGTGTTTGAATTGAATTAATTTGAGAAGTGACGAACGATCGCCAATTGAAGAAATGTTTTTTGTATTGATTTGAGAAGTGGCGAACAATCGTCAATTAAAGAGTCATTTGACCTGTGCTGGAGATCGAGGTGGCAGGTGTCAAGCCCCCCAGCTTACCTCGAGGTGTTTGTTTTTGTTGTTTTTTTTTAATTGGTTTGAAAAGTGATGAACGATCGTCAATGAAAGATTCATTTGATCTGTGTAGGAGATCGAGGTGGTAGGCGTCAAGCCCCCAGCTTACTTCGAGGTGTTGGCTATCTTCATTATTTTATTGCATAGGAATGCATTTGATTTGACCCTTATTCACATTTGAATAGAGGTGGCACAGTCTCAGCACATAGTGTTGTGGAGGGTGGCCAACCAGCTGCGGGCCACGACCATCGAGGCGCTCTCAGGTGGTCGAGATCGACAAGTATGAACCTCTCTTTCCTCTTTATTATTGTAACTTCATGTATTTTGAAATGAAGTGATTGAAATGAGGCATTTCTTCACAGAGAGACTTGGAGCGAGAGCTGGTGGAGTCTCGGGAGGAGACGGCTCGTCTGTTGAGGGAGTTAGAGGATAGGGATACTGAGATTGCCGCTCTCGAGGTGACCGTAGCCATGCTGAGTGGCGATGAGGATTAGCTGCCCTCTACTTTGCTGTTGACTTTGTACATTTTGACTTGTTTTTGTATATTTTGACTTTGTCTCGGGAGAAAGCCCCCATCTTTGGATTTTGTTTTGGGCGAGAGCCCCCAGTTTGATGTACATACGTCCTTTGAGTGCCTTTGTTGTTGGGTGTTCTCTGTTCCAGGGTAGTCTAAAAAACAGGCTTGGTAGACGACGGTTTCTACCGTCATGCTGCCGAAAATCATATAGAACTCACATAGTTTACATGTAGCATTTTGGTGGCCTAAATTGGCGCAAAAAGTAAAATGGAATGTGCAAAAATGATCGGATATGTGTTAGTGTTGGAAATGACCAGACATGTGTAAGTGTTTGAAATGACCAGACATGTGTAAGTGTTTCAAATGACCAGACATGTGTAAGTGTTTGAAAAGACAAGATATGTGTAAGTGTTTAAAATGAGAAAAGATGAGTGAAATGATTTCCCCTAAAAAAATGAAAATGAATAAGTGTGCTCATTTGGCGGTCGTGTCGTCTTCCGTCTCGAAAAGCGAACCCGACCAGGATTAGGTAATCCAAGATGAAGTTAGTTAAGAAACTGATGAGATTTTCCTTTATTATGCTTATCGAATTTCAAATGCAAACGCAGATGTCCTTCTATTTACATTTAAAATAATGACGGGTTGAATCCTGTGAAGGATTGCCTATGTATTCATGAAAATGAAATCAAACCCTGTGCGTAGTTCAAAAAAATGTAAAAGAATAATCGTTCGAAGTAAGAGCTTGTAATGAACTTAGAATTCAGTTTAGTTGGTGACATAAGAGTATCCAAATGTTAAAATGCAAGAGCATGGCGACATTGATTTTTACTGGCCAGGAGCCGGTTTTATTTCGTGTCGCACGAGCGGCATGTGGGTTACGCGAGGCGCATTTTTTTTTTCGCCTGAGAATTGAAATGAGTTTTGCCCTCTTTAGAGTAACAAGCTCGGCGAATTACGCAAAACTAGTACTATAGAAACATAATACTTTTGTGACCGTATAAGCTTAGTGTACATCCATCGAATTCTTAGATGCTAAACAAGGTTGAAAAAAATGGAATGGAGTGAAAGGTTCTAATGGTGTTAGAAGACACTGGAGATCAGTGTATCTCTCTCACTCACCTAAACGAATGAAAGGATCGTCCAAAAGGGCATGGAGACATGGTAACTGCGAATTGATTCGTTTGAAATATGTGAAAAGATGACTATTTGAGGGATTTTGTTTTGTTTGTAATTTCTGACTGGAGAAATTTTTTTATTTTTGACGCTTTGAATTTGTATTGATTGACTGGATTTTTTTGTGTGTATTGTCTCGTGAATTTTTGAAAATATTTGAGACTTTTGATTTGAAGTCGTTGTACTGTTTTTGATTTGAAGTCATTGGACTGTTTTTGATTTGAAGTTGTTTTAGGCACGATTGCATTAAAATTTTGATTTGACCCTCGGGTGAGCTAGTTTTCTAGCACCCATGGTAAAGGTATTTGATTGTTTGACATAGTATGCAATTTGTCTTTTTTTGGTAGTCATATGAAATATAGGAGTTGACGAATCTGGTAGAAAAATGGAGTTTCCAAACCTAAAGGTCACCTAGAGACACGACGATCAAGGAATTTTCATACCACAAGATATGGAAAAGGTGGTAAATGCATGCCCTCGTTAATGCTTATTTTAAGAGGTCGAGTGATATACACTAAAGAGATACGACCTAAAGTATTTTGAGTCTATTCTACTAGTTAGGGGTAAAAAGTAGAACAAGTGACGAATAAAAAGTCTGTCATGGTTTTATTTACAAAATGGTGATCACGTATGGGTTATACACATTTATATAGGCATTATAACGGTATGCTGAGTGCATTTAAAAGGTTTTGGTTTAAAGGGTGGGTTGTCATACCAAGCAATCAAACCCGGGTCTGTGGAGAGGTCCGCGCCAAACATGAGTAAGGTCGGTTCCTAGTCCAATTCCTCGAGTAGTGAAAGCTCTTGATACTAACAAAAGAATGTGTCGCGGTATGGTTGACGTCAATCGATATCCATTCTTAGGCCCAGATAAGAATTTGGACCGTCCGGACAGAACGATTGGTCGAAACGGGTTGGGTTAAGCCTAGGAAGGCCGAATAAAACGACCTAAGAAAGTCGAGTAATGAAAATCGACAATAGTCTCGTACAAACTATTCCTTAACCCTTGTTCAAGTTTCACCCTGGGTAACACGTAAGTGCCTATTCCCCATCGGAGTCGTCAAACTGTGATACACAGATTGGTGATACTTGACAAGCTATGGTACACATGGAACCACAGAGGGGCGAACTTGGATGGACAAGCGTAAAAATACGCATTTGTGGAGTCGCCACCAATTTTTATGGAAAATTGGAACCTTTTGAATACTTCATGTCATGTCAAGACAAAGTAATGACATGAACACTAAGAACGCGTTACCCTTAGCATTATATGTCTAGAATGACTCTCGTGGATTCACAGAGGTCTGGAGTAAAGGGTGAGGGTACGTATTAGGAAGCTCTTTAATCGAACACCTAATCCCGCCCGCCTCGATAGCAGCCTCTACTAATGATTAGGAAAATCGTTCGTATTTGATATGTTATAGATTGTATGAATGCAATGCAACATCCAACATTTTAATCCTAGCATTTGAATTAGACTATGTCGGTAAACATGTAATTAGCACTCAATTATGTCGAAATTGAGAATTTAGAATAAATTATATACGAAAGGCAAAGAAATTATACAATAAAATGACAAAATAAGATTACAACGGATTACAGGATCTACGTCAGAAATATAATCAAAACGGAGATTTGAAGAAAAGGAAAAGGTTTGAAAAACTAAAAGACAGATTATGAGCGATAATACGACTAATAGTTAATTAATTATGTAATTAAAGCTACGTCAAGGCGAAAACAGAAGTTCAGGGACAGAAGTCAACCCAGAACAGGCGTAACAACAGATGCGTCCTCTGCAAGAGGCGCATGACTTGTTGCGTCTATTCTTGAGTTGAATTCTGACTGTGAAGTCAGAATCGCGAGCAGTTAATGTTGTTTTGTATATTTAGGTCGGATTATTGACCTATGACTCGAGTAGAAGTGGCTTAACATATTAATTACACTACAACTTGTATCAACAATGAATTCAGAGATTTCATATGAGCGAATCGAACCTCTAAAACCCAAATTTGATTCAAAGACGAAAACCCGCTAATATTGAATTACTAGGGATCTAAGTCAAGAACAAAATGATTTACTGTGACAACCCTCGCGAATGCGGAAATAAAACATAACAAGCATGTGATTTATATAGCGTAAAATACGATGTTTTTAAAACTTTTTACATGCAAATAGAAAATACGAGGAATGTCAAATAATTACAAACTAAAATAGAATATACTACAAAGAGACAAAGTCTCTCAAAATGTTATCCAATATCAAAGTGATTAGCAAACTAGCTAAACAACGTCTAGAGGTGATTCATCCAGGCCAACGCCCGCTAGCTCACACCCGAACCCAAAATACCACAAGCAAAAATCCATCCAATCAAGCAACCTGTTCATCCATGAAAAACATGAACGCCACTGTCAGTGGGGAGTAACTCCGGGTTCTCCCAGCCATATCACAATAAACATACTTAAACGGTAATACGAAATAGAAGCATGCATATATAAATATACATGTGAAATACGAGAAGGATAAATAGGCAATTCAATATATAAGGATATCGATACATGAAGTACAAAACCGTAACCATCATATTATAGAAAGACTCGGGGATGACACTCTTAGGCAACCATACACTCTCACTAGGGCTTGCATCTCACCGTTATTGGCATAAGTTTGATAAGATTGAGACTCGACAAACAAACCATGCCAAGTCATCCAACGATCACAAGTAATCAATCATATAATCATCCATTCAAACGTACAATACGTTGACGACATCTCTCACGGTAAATGACATGCACTAGCACCGTGTACATGCAAGTATGATTAAAAGGCATCCACGGGATAAAACATTGCCCTGAACGCATACACGATTCAATTCATTTCGTATATGTAGACTAATTTCCTCCCGGTAGGACGACGATCATAATACGGTCCTAGTCTAAACCTGGCCAGACTCTCGGAATAAACATTTTCCGATTCGACATGCGATGACATTTCGCATCCAAGACTCGGTCAATCATAGACGCCGAGTACCCCAAATTCGGTCAACCTTCACGAAAGAGGCGGAAAAGAGCACAAGCATCATAACAAGCGGTACGCGACATGCAATGACACCACCTCGCAAGTATACAACATTTGACGGCCGGGTCGATCAACGCAAAGCGTTCGCCTCCCAACAACGTCGTCATATGCCCACTAACACATGCAATTAAGCAGTAAGGTTACACTCCTCGTTCCGACATTCCAGCCTTACGAACGTGGAGGTAGCCAAGGGAATGAGAGTACAAAGCACAACAAATATTGCTCAAACCAATGACATGTGTAAAACCGACTCAAAGTGGGACATATCAAAAACCGTCACAAAACATGCGATACAAGCGAATGGAATATCATATATTCGAAACATTAATATTTAAAGCCATTACGTAAATTTATACGATAAACGAAGCATCGGAAATATTATAAATGAAAACATAAGTAAGAATTGCAAATAGAATTCCAGCGTGTGCCAGCCGGTCAAGGGGACCGGCTGCCGGCTGCCGGCTACCCGGCTGGCACCCATAGTAACAATTGAAAACCAACCAAAATGCAGCGTGTCCCAGCCGGTCAAAGGGACCGGCTGCCGGCTACCCGGCTGGGACCAAAGTCATATGAGAAAATGAAGTAATATTGGTATGTGTCTCAGCCGGTCGGCTGACCGACTGCCGGTCGGCCGGCTGAGACGTATTGTATATTAAAATTCTACGTAAACAACAATTCAACATCAGCCACTCCCCAGCCGGTCAGCTGACCGGCTGCCGGTCGGCCGGCTGCCGGTCGGCCGGCTGGGGTCTAAAGTGCACGAAAATCACAATTTTCACTAAGGCTCAACATAAAACAATCATCATTTAACATCACAAATCATCAATTCTCATATCAATTATCAACTAACAACAACCATCATCAACAACACAATTCCTATGATTACTAATCTTATTCTAAATACGATTACTAACATAGAAAACACATTAAAACACGTAAAGATATCGAGTAACCCTTCACCGTTACCTTTTTGCGTCTTCAATCCGCGTCGATGTCCTCTTCTATCAAGAACTAGTCTTTGTCAGGGTCTTGGAGGTCACCACCTACAATTAGATAATAAAAGATGAATATAATTCACCTTTGAGAAAGACGGATAAATTGAAAAGCGAGAAAGACGGTAATTTTATTACCAATTAAGATAGAGGACGATGAGAGGGAAAGAATAAGACGAACTTGAGTGAATTTGAGCGAGAAACGAAGGAGTAGTGACGATATTAAAACTTGAGCAAATATGGAGGTTAGGGTTTTGGTGGTTACTTGGTGAGGAAGAAGAAGGTGTTGAGTGTGAGGGAGTTTAGGGTTAAGGGGAAGCATAAGGAGTAAGTGGAAAACATATGGGAAAAAGCCCATTACGCCTTAAGACGTAACTTACTCGAAATCTCGCGTAAAGTCCGAAAACGAACTCGGAAATTCTAAATTAGTCACGGAAAAATTTAAATCTAAACTAAAACTAAATTTCACTGAAAAGTATCCGTAAAATATTTTTACTATAAAAATAGGGTACATTTGCGGGTGTTACATTTACGAAAGATTAAATACGATTTATGTACGAAGAAAAGAGAAAATAAGAAAAGGAATATAAAGATGTAGAAACCAGAGAAAGAAGAAGAAGAGCAGGAGCATGCAGCCTCTGGAAGAGGCGCAACAGGTGCCGCGACTCTTCGGAAGAGGCGCATATGCTTTTGCGTTTCTTCTCGACGTCTGATGACTAATAAAAAGATTTTGTTAAAAAAGGTTTTACTTTAAAATCAGTTTTGAATTTATTTCTGAGATGGATTTTACATTAATTGAACGAATAAAATAAATACACTACAAGACGGGATTTACACCCTCAGACTTACATGTTGCCGAAACGAGATATACTAAGTTAACGGTTTAGCGATAACTCGACTCGAATGTATGCAGAAAGTGCCCTCGTTAAAGGACTAAGAAATCGATTGATTAATTGATTGATTGATTGATTGATTGTGTAGTGGTCAAATTGGTCGATCAATTTAAACGTGACGGGTACCCAGAAGGATCTGAGCTTACGTGGTCGATTGATCAAACACGTAGATGTCAAAAAGCTTAGAGCAAGGTGTAGAATCCAAAGAGATAAAAGAAGGGGAGGAACACTCGCGTGCCTTAAAAGTGAGAACGTAGCTATCCTTTTATAGCAGAAAATACGAAGAGTTCAAGAAAAACTCAAACTTATTTGAAAACGGAGAAAACAGGTTAGGGAAGGGGCGCAGCAGGAACTTCGATCCTTTGAAGAGGTGCAGCACCTGCTGCGTCATTTCCCTAGAGGTTTTCTTCTGCGGAAGGAAGATTCTCACGTTTATATTACGGAATTGTGGTAGATCTATACTTCCCTTTAAAAAAGATACGAGATATATTTATCAAAAAGATAGAATTTGAAAATATTAATAAAATATCCAGAATATTCCTGCGCGTTCCGACTTGGAATTTTAAAACGGTTTCTAGAAAATGAAGCGTTTTTCGACCCGGACTCCAAATGAGCTCTAATGATTGCCAAAACGACCGTACCGCTGCTTAGATGACGACCAAGGAGTAGACACAAGTATTTGAGCTATCACTTGACGATAAACTTACGAATTGTTATAAATCGTTCCGCGTACTAAACATGCGACCCAATCATCACTGGGTGGTTGGCGGAAGGTGTAGAAATGAGGTATCTACAATGTGCTATTTTTATTTTGTTTGGCTTATATTAGAGATCTGTCTTCATAATTACAGTAATATTTTTCAAGCTATCATGACAATTTTGAATTTAATGTCGACGCCCATTGTAAGTTGCAAGCGTATAAGTCTAACTTTAGTGAAATTATCGTCTTGTTAATAGATGGAGTAAGGTGATTAATTAACGGAATTACTCTTTCACATACGAACTTTACTCTTTCACATATACTTTTTTCATAAAGTTTCCATATCATACCCTCTTCCTAAACACGATCCCCTCTTTTTCCTAAACATATTCAAATTAACTAATCTACATCTAACCCAAATCGAATCAATAAACTTGACCAATGGATTATAATTCTCCAATTAGTTAAGTATTTTTTTTAGCAATTATTAATACAAATTTTCTATAATTATTAAACAATGTGCTTAACAATTATTGTTAATTAGGGTTTATGGGTGGTTGAAGGCATGGTAGATATGGGTCGACGATTTTCGTCCGTTACATGTGACTGTGGTGGTTGACAATGGCCAGTGTGGTCGTAGGGGGTGGCGGCTGGACTGTCGTGGGTAGTGCGACCGGGGCGGAGGTTGGTGATTAGATCGATGGCTGGTCTTGGGCAACGGTGGTCTGGTGCTGGTGGGGAAGGGAGATGACAGCATTCGTGTGTTGCTTTAATTCTTGCCGTGTTGTTTTGTTTTTTGTTTTGTTTTAAATAATATTTAATTAATGTTTCTATTTTTTAGTTCATTTTTTTCTAAATAATATCTCTAGTGTTTTTTTCTTTTTAAAACATTTTTTAATTCTTATTAATTGATTATTTCAATTTGAACGGAGGTGGTGTTGGTGGTGAAGGTAAATGTGGGATGGGAGAAAAAAATTCAATTGAATGAGGATTAGAAAAATGACAAGGGTATAATTGTAAAAGGCGTATGTGAAAGAGTAAAATCCGTATGTGAAAAAGCACGTCCCATTAATTAGTAGTGAGTTCCACTTACGAGTGTATCATATTCATGTATTTAAGTGAGTTCGGTCTTATGTTAAACGATACTTCCTTTGTCTTATCATTTAACTCTTTTGAGATGTATTTTTAATCAAAGGTAAGAGACTATAAAAAAATATTAAAATAATAAGACGGAGTGCAACAATAGAATAAATGGGGTATGGGAGGAAGTAGAAGTTACTATGAGGTACTAGATTTATGCAAATGAAGGGTTGAGAAAAAAAATGAGTGAAATAATTAATTCATTTTATTTATAATTGATTCATAATACTCCTAAATTTATCTCATTATTATTATTACCTCATTTCTAAATTTGCGGTATACCAAATAATGTTGTAAGCCTAAATTTGGAGGAACCTAATTGAACTGGACAAATTCTCATTTATGACGAGCACTTTTCGTCACAAGATTGTGACCACTCACAAGCTTCAAGTTGAAGAGCAAGTGACAAACAAGTGGGAGAGAGGTTGTGAGAGGTCACAAGCATGTGACAATCACAAACGAGACTTTCTTATTGAACTGGCAACATAAATTGATCACCACTTGGCATCTAAATTCATATTTAATTGCTAAGTGTAAAAAAAACATATGCACTAATCAATTTACAAAAAAAATTCAAAAAATTTAAAAATTCGACGAATTTACATTGTAATATAGAAACTTTATTTTAATCAGTTCTTCACAGGACTTATCCAATTATGAGGAGTGAGCGTGAATGTTTCGATAAATGAACATAAATTATGCTTTTAAATTGGTATATGGGAAAAACCAAACAATTTTAGGGGTACAATTTATGAAACTCGTGCATCGCACGAGTATCAAATCTAGTTAACATATAGTTTTTTTGGTACATAAGAGGGGACAAGCCTAGGAAAAAAAATGAAGCAAGAGACTAAAACACGAGGGGTTGCAAGACTTGCAACCCCTTGCATGCCTCTCGAAGGATGATCCGAAGCTATGGAGGAGGGGCATCTAGCACCGAATTGGCAGCAAACGAGATGACGTCTTGGTCAGCGAGCCAATCACTAGCTCTGTTTGCCTCTCTATAAGAGTGCTCTATCTTGACAGTCCAACTAGCGTAACTAATGAGCTCTTTGCACCGTAGGACCAAAGGACGTCTGTTGCTGCTTGTTAACTGATTTTCCATAATAAGATCCGCATATGAAGCATTGTCCATTTTAATAATAAGCTTATCAATACGAAGCTCCTTCGCTCTTTTCAAACCGGTTAAGAGATTTAGAAGGTCTGCTCTCATAGAGGAATATACATACACCACAAGAGAAGAAGTAAGCCGAGATAAAATTGTCCGTTGCGTCTCTAAAAATACCACCACAACCGGCAGGACCCGGACTACCCTTAGAGGCACCATCCGTGTTTAAGAAGGATATACCCGTGAGGAGGATCACTCCAACTAATGAAGACTTCTCTGTGCGTTGGGCCTTGGTTCAGAATGTAAAGAGAGAACATGTCAAATGCTTTCTTGGATGTAATGAATTGTTGATGAAGAAAATGTGACGGATAAATCGGGTTTTCATCGTTGTGGCCGAATACAATGTTATTTCTCCAACGCCAAATTCACCAACAAACTATACCAATCCGAGGATATAGCAGGAAAACTATTACTCTCAATTTCAGAGCAATTTCAGAGACCCATTTATCAAATGGCATAAAAAAAATAAGTTGGGAGAGACCATCTCATCAACCTGGCTCCAAATTTCTCGAGAGATAGGGCAATGTCGCAGTACATGGTCTGTAGTTTATTCCTCCTGCATACACCTAGGACACATGGGATCATCCCATATACCGCAACTTACGCTATTAACATTGCACATCAGCCTACCATGTGCAGCCAGCCATATAAACATCTTAATACGTTGTTGAACATGCAACTTGCAAATATATCTCCATTTAATTGACTTATTAGTAGGCTCAATGTCAACACCTTTAATGATACCTAAAGCCAATTTTTTTGAGAACTTACCCTAGGTGGTACCATTCCAGTACAACGAGTCCTCTAAATCGGGGTCAGGGGATAAGGAATACGCCGATATTGAGGAGTTTGTCTTGCGCGAGATAATTAGAGAGCACATCCCATTTCCATCCTTACGTTTCACACCACATATCGTTAACCGTTGCACCAATTATCGAGTCATGATTAATGTTGATAGCTTTATCGGAAAGACAAATAACCCCCTTTGACCCATAAGTGATCCCAAAACAACGTGCGTCGTCCGTTGCCCACATCCATTGTCGAGCAATCAATGATACTTTTAGCTTGAGAAAAGATTCCAGCCCAGACGTTTGACATGTTTGGTTTGGATTTAAACATATGGACATCACACCTTACGTTGCAATACTTCGATCGTAAGACCTTAGCCCATAAACTACAAGTATCACAAAGCATTCTTCATCCTAGCTTGGTGAGAAACCCGACATTTGCTTGTCGAGCTGACACGATCCCGATATCACATGTATCTTTAGGGCGTTGTATATTTTCCCAAGAAATTAAATGGAATTTCCTCTTGCTATCATCCCCGCCAAAAAGAAATCTCCATGATTTTTTATCTATGGTATCGCAAATCAATTTGGGTACTATAGCAGTTTGCATCGTATAGTTTTCAAGTGTGGATGATGTCGATTTTACGAATGTAGCTTTACTGGCAAGTGACAAGTGTTTTGTCGACCAACCCGACAATATCTTAGTGAATTTCTCCTTCAACTAAGAAAATGTGGCTTGACTTACCCGACCGTGTATAGTTGGCATTCCTTGGTATGTCCCCAGATCAGTGGTCCTTTCGAAATCCATGGTTGTGCATATTTCTAGCTGTACATGTTCCTCTACATTATTCGAGAAAAAAAATCTAGACTTGGAAGGGATACCTTTTTCACCAGAAGCCAAGCAAAAGTTATGAAGCACCTTGTTAATGACGATGGCTTGAGCAACAGTAGCTTCGGCGAAAAGGACCATGTCGTCGGTGAAGATCGAAAAGATTAGCTACCTTGAGCCTGACAAACTAATTGGGATAACGCTCTATTTATTATTTCGTACCTCGATGTCGATCGCTTGTTGTAGTTTTTCTAAGCACATGACGAAAAGGTAGGATGATAAAGGGTTGCCTTGTCAGACACGCCGAGATAGAGTAAATTGGGCAATAAACTCTCAATTCCATAATATACACATTCAGGCAGTTGTAACGCATTCCATGATTGTGTCAGCTAGTATCCCTCCTAAATTCATATCTTCTAAAGTTTCCGCTATAAATGTCCATTTAAGACGGTCATACGCCTTCTCAAGATCTATTTTAATAGCCATATAGCCTTTCTTCCCCTTATTCATTCTCATAGAATGAATGGCTTCTTGAAAGACTACTATTGTAATACTCCGTATTTATGTGTGTTGGCACTCGGCCGAGTGGATACTGTACTTAGCGTCTACTCGACCGAGTAGGTTGGTCTGTCGTCTAAATTAGCATTAATTTCTTGTGTACTCGGCCGAGTGAGTTAGGCACTCGACCGAGTAAGTTTTACTCGACCAAGTACATGTTGTACTCGATCGAGTACGACATATTTCGAGGGTTTTTCGGACTGTTGATTAAGGATTAATAAGAGGGATTAGGTTTCAAAATTATCATTACGTTTCACAACAAAACCCTATTTTCTCTCTCAAAAACTCTCTATAACTCCTCAAGAACATCCTTAATCTTTCCGTGTCGGATCCGATCTATCGCTACTTTTTCGATTGCATTGGTATGTATCTTTACTTTGTGATTTGTATGTATTGTTATAAACCCTAATTAATTTGGGGAAAAAGGAAACAAGGGTTAGTATTAATTATGTTAATTGCATGTTTAAGGGAAGGAATTCATAAAAGAGGACTGTTGATAGATTGATTGTGATTTGCTGCGGATTTGCGAAAAGTTAGGGATTCCTACTCAGTATTTGCATTGCTAATTTATGGCATGAGATTGTTGATCGTTATTTGTGATTATTGATATGTGATTGATGATGATGGTAACTGTTGTGACAATGTTGGAGATTGGGGTTGTTGTCAAAGGTTACTATGGTTTGGTGATCCCGTTGGGAGACGGGTCACACCCCAAGTTCGCCCCCCATAGTTATCCCGCTACGTGGTTATCCCGCTACGTGGGGGATGTGCACATTAATGTTCCTGGGTTATCTCGCTGCGGTGAGATGGAAGTTTGACTCATGTGGCTGCGGTCCAGGGTCAATTGGTGGTTTTGTAGAGGAGGGATGGTAACCTGAGTCTATTGAGGTGTCCGCTGCGGTGGCCCTCCGGTTTATCTTTCCCTTGTGCTTATCTTGTACGTTGTCGATATATGCGAGTACTGACCCCTTTACTATTTTACAAAACTGATGTGATCCATTGGGGGATGGTGACCAGGTGATCGCAGATTCGCAGGTAATCAATAAAGCTTCTTTGTGATCGAGGATGAGATTACTGCGTCGTGTCGTAGCTTCCACCGAGTTGTTAGAGTCTTATACATTGCTTAGTTTCTACTACTTTAATATTGTCAACTTTGAATTTTAGGTCAGACGGTATGCCGTCTGTTTTGAGGATATGTAATTGATTTAAACTATTTACTAAATAAAGTATTGTTTCTTTATGCCTTGTTTTGATATGTACTACCCCGGGAAACCGAGATGGTAGCATTTCTCATGTGCTAGAGAGGTCTTGTAAGCTCTTTAGAATATGGGGGTCTTACAACTATATTATCTAAAATTTGTCGACCGGGTACGAACCACTTAGAGCTGATCAAATGGCCCAACCCAATTTTTTTGCCGCGTTTGGGCTTAAAGTTTTGCCCAAAAAAGCCCATGGCCCGGCCCAAAAGAGCCCATGGCCCGGCCTAAAAAATCCCGACTTGTATTTAGGGCTGGGTATGAGCCGATCCCATGGCCCAATGTTAGGCCTGACCCGGCCCAAAGAAGAAGAAATTTACAAGAAAAGATTTTTTATAAGTTACTACTCCATTACGTAAATTAGGCTGTAAGCCTTAGCTAATATTATTTCCATGTTATATAGCCTTGTATTTCAACACTCCATATAAAGTCAAATCACAATCCACGATGAAACTACCAACTTGATTTTGCCATTTCCCAAAAATGTCTTCTTAAGCTTCAAGGCATCACATCTTCTCATAAAAGTTTTAATCTCCCACATAATTGAATACTTGAATGTACGTATATATAGATGCTACCACATCTTTTTTAGGTGAGATTGTAGCAATCTTCATCAGTTATGCAAGCAATATATCTCATTTTTCTTAATTTCAATTGTAGAGGAAACGCAAATATTATTTGCCTCTAACATATGCTAGCACAAATTTTCCTGTTAAATATCTCGTCGTAATTTCTTAACTGTGTTACGGGTCAAAAAGCCCATTTTAGCCAAAAGCCCGTCTTAGCCTGATTGGGCCAGGCCTGGGCCGATCAAATAGGCCCATAATCTTGGTCCGGCCCAGCCCGTCCCACATATTTGAGCCATTTTTAGAGGTTTAGCTCGGCCCGAACCCGGCCGAGCCCTACCCATGATCAGCTCTAGAACCACTTTGATTTTCAGAAATAAGGAGAGGTAGTACTTTTTTTATACGATTCACAAGCTTCTTACTTACTATTTTGTACGCTACGTTATATAGGCTGATAGGTCAAAATTGAGTAATATACTCTGGCCCAATTACTTTCAGAATAAGAACGATATGTGTCATTAAAACTTTTCGGGAATCCCTTACCCTCTAAGGCTCGTAAAACAGTTGCGCATACTGTTTCCTTAATTACAAGCCAATTTTTTTGATAAAAAAAGCTTGAAAACCGTCTGGACCAGGCGCCTTAAGAGATCCCATATTAAACACTACCTTCTCAATTTTGGCTAGGTTGTAAGGTCTAGAGAGCCATTCAGAGTGCTCATTGTCGAAAGGCTGAAAGAGGACAGAAGGAATATTTTGATCGGCATTCGGGGAGCCGTCTTCTCGATACAGATTCTCTTAGAACTTCACCACGTGATCTTTGATGTCATTGTTACCTTCAATTCAATTACCTAAATCGTCACGAATAGAAGTAATATGATTCCTCCATCGACGCACTAGGGTGCTAACATGAAAATACGACGTGTCCCGATCTCCATCCCTTATAAAATCGACCCGTGATTTTGATACCATAAAATTTCCTCTTGCTCGAGAACGTATTCCAGCTCTTTACGTAACTTTTCCTCTAATTTAATCATACCTCGATCAATATAATTAGATAATTTCTTCTAATACCCCTCAATTCTTGCTAGTAAAAGTCTTTTTTTGTTTGAAAGATATTTTCAAATACGGTGTTATTCCATTCTTGGAGCGCGCTTGATAATTTGTCAAGTTTAACAACCAGGTCACCATCATGCGCCTAGTTATCAAGAACAAATTCAGAAATTTTTTCATGGGTGAGCCACGTTGCTTGGAACCAAAACGGTCGATTTATCGAGCTAATAGGTGCAAATACATTAGGGGATACAAGCATAGGGGAGTGCTCTGACTGAAAAGCGGGAAGATGTTTTACATAAGCATCGCTAAATAGGATACTCGAATTGCTGCTACATAACACTCTGTCTATACGTGCACTTCGGCGAGTCTCAGGGGAATTACCACGAGCCTAGGTGTGACATGGTGTAACACCCGCAAATGTACCCTATTTTTCTAGTAGAAATATTTTACGAAACCTTTTCAGTAAATTTAAGTTTTAATTTATAATTTTAAGTTCCGAGTCGAATTTAGAATTTCCGAGTTCGTATTTGGAATTTCTGCGAGATTCCATGGGAATCCCGTCTTAAGGCGAGTTTGACTTTTTGTTGACTTTTCCTTATATATATACTCTAACCCCCCTTAACCTAATTTTCATTCAACATAACACAAAATCAAACTTTCCTTCCTCTTTAAGAAAACTCAAAACCTAGCCTCCCTCTTCATTTCTCGATCTTTGATTCATCATAGTTCCTTCGTTACTCGATAGAATTCACGTAAGTTCGTCTTATTCTCCTTCCCTAACCTTCCTCTATCCGTATTGGTAATAAAATTACCGTCTTTCTCGCTTTTTAAATTATCCGTCTTTCTTAAGATGAATTTTATTCATCTTTTATTACCTATTTGTAGGTGGAGACTACTAGGAAGGGTTAGTAATCGATTAAAGACGCGTAAAGGTAACGGTGAAGGGTTACTCGGTATTACTTACGTGTTTTACATGTTATATGCTAGAAAATCGTATTAGAATACGATTAGGAAGATTGGAAACCATGCTATGATTAGTAGATGATGATATATGTTGTATGTTGAGATTTCATATGAGTTTTGATGATTTATGATAATATTGGATGATAAATGAAATTTGGATCCTTAGTGAAAAGGGTGATTTTCGTGCATATGGACCCCAGCCGGTCGACCGGCAGCCGGTCAGACCACCGGCTGGGGCAGTGGCTGTATATTGTTGTGTTGTTACGTGATTTTGATATATGACATGGGTCTCAGCCGGTCGACCGGCAGCCGGTCAGACCACCGGCTGAGACACCTCCTCTTTCTTCTTTATTTTCAAGTGACTCTTTGGTCCCAGCCGGTTGACCGGCTGGGACACCCTGATGTTTCAATGTGATTTTCGTATGGACTGTTGGCCTGAGCCGGTGGACCGGCAGCCGGTCAGCCTGACCGGCTGGCACCTGCTGGAGTTCTTTGTGATTCTTGTTTACGGTTTTCATTTATAATATTTCCGAGGATTCCTTTAACGTATAATTTTACGTAGTGTCTTATAATATTGATAATTTGGAAATATGATATTTCTTTCGCATGTATCACATGTTTTGTGACGGTTTTTGCTATGTTCCACTTTGAGTCGAGTTTTTACATATGTTACGGTTTAAGCACGATTTTGTCTTGTGCTTTGTCTTCTCATTCCCTTTGCTACCTCCCGTTCGTAAGGCTGGAATGTCGGAACGGAGAGGATCCTACTGCTTAATTGCATGTGTAGTGGGCATACGACGACGTTGTTGGGAGTTGAACGCTATGCGTTGATCGACCCGGCCGTCAAATGTTGTGTACTTGCGAGGTGGTGTTATTTGCATGTAGCGTACCGCTTGTTATGAGGCTTGAGCTGTTTTTCCGCCTCTTTCGTGAATTGAGCTACCGAATTTGGGGTACTCGGCATATATTTTATACGCCCGAGTCTTGGATGCGAAACGTCATCGCATGTCGAATCGGAAAATGGTTTATTCCGAGATTCTGGCCAGATTTAGACTAGGACCGGATATTTATTATCGTCGTGCTACCCGGAGGAAATTAGTCTACATATACGAAATGTAGCATCGTGTATGAGTTCAGGGAAATGTTTATCCCGTGTATGCCTGTTAATCATCTTGCTGGGACCCGATGCTGAGTGCGGGGTTCATTTACCGTGAGATTGTCGTCTTGTGTCCTTCTTTGAATGCGTGATTTCATGATATTGTTCATGGTCATTGCATGATTGGGCACCGTCATTGTCTTGGTTCGTGTTTGGATGATAATATGTTGAATTCTTGGTGATCATCATATGACTTGACTGGTTTGTCTGTCGAGTCTCAATCTTATCAATCTTATACCGCTAACGGTGAGATGCAAGCCCTAGTGAGCGTATTCGCTTGCCTAAGAGTGTCTTTCCCGAGTCTTTGAATAACATGATGGTTACGGATTTGATTTCTATATGATCTTATCGTTATATCTCGTATTGCCTATTTATTCTTATCGCAACTCACATGTAATAATTTATATGTATGTCATGCTTTACTTTCGTATTACCTTATATGTACGTTTGATGTTAAATTGGGCTGGGAGAACCCGGAGTTACTCCCCACTTACCACTGACTTGGCATCATGTTTTTCATGGATGAACAGGTTGCTGCTTTGGATGACTTTTTGAAATACGATATTTTTGGTTCGGGTGGAGCTAGCGGGCGTTGTCCCTGGAAGTTTTACCCTCTATACGATATAGCTAGTTTTGGTTAAACACTTGTTCTTTGCTAACATTTGAAGAGACCCCGTCTCTTTATTGTATATTCCGTTTTTAGTTTGTAATATTTGACACCTCTCGTTTTATTTACAATTCATGTATAAAAGTTTTTAAAATACCGTATTTCCGCATATCTTTTCACATGCTTGTATGTTTTATCTTTCCGCATTCGCGAGGGTTGTCACAGTTGGTATCAGAGCTTTGATCGCTCCCGCCGCACACACGTGAACCCTAACTTAAACTACTTGACCTTGAAATAATAAATGAGAGTTGGGTAGAAGTTAAGGACTTTAATTGGTAGTCTATTTGTTTATGCTAAGTGATAGGAGTAACTTAATTGGTTTTTGCTTCTTATGAAGATGGTTAGACCGCGTGTAGCTGATAATATTATGATGGAGGCTCTTGCTCAAGTGCTGAAGAATCAGCAAGATGCCGCTCTAGCTAATGCCAACCAAGTTCACCCTATAAGGGAGGACAACCAACAAGGTGGTTATGCATGGGTGGCAGGTCAAATTGCAAGGAGTAAGATCGTGCCTTATGGTGGAGAGCCTGATCCTACGGAGCTATCCGACTGGTTCCGTGAGATGGAAAAGCAGTTTGATCTTTACCAAGTCCGGGAAGAGGATAAAGTGAGGATTGCAAAGCACTTTCTAGTGCGGGAAGCCGACAACGGGTGGGCTATCACAAGTGCCACCGCAACTCTTGAAGAGGACTTCAACTGGGCTTGCTTTAAGGCTCTTGTGGAGGGTAGGTTTTACCCTAAGGAGCTTAAACAGCAAAGGCTCAAGGAGTTCATAGATTTTAAGCAAGGCAACCTATCCGCTCAAGATTTTACGACGGAGTTTAATAAGCTCGCTCACTTTGTTTGCGCCGAGGCTTATTCGTGATGATGAAGATCGTGCATTCTACTATCGTAATAAGTTGAATGCCGTGCTGCAAAGCAAAGTGAGAAGGGGTACCGCATCCTTTGGAGATCTCTATGACGATGCTTTGTGGGCTGAAAATTCAATGAAGGCCATTAGGGATGAAGCTTTAATGAATAATCCCTCTCCTTCTTATGCTCCTAGGCCGAATGCTTTCAGGAAGAGGCCGTTTATCCCGTCTTCTTCTAATTCCTATGCTAACAAGAGGAGGTTTAATCCTTCTTCCAATGCCAATTCAAGGAATCCTTCCCCTTTTATTCCTAGAGCTACCTCAAATGTGGCTCATAAGCCCTATGCTCCTCAAGCTCAACCGCAAGGTCGCTTTTGCAACCGGTGTAGCCTCCCACATCACCCCGGTAAATCATGTAACAATCGTCCTTATGTGTGCTTCTTCTGTCAAAAGGGTGGTCATCGTTACGAAGATTGCCCCGATCGGAAGTTGCCCCCTCCTCCTCCTAAGCCTAAGGGTTCAATCTTTGTCATGAGTCGTGCCGAAGCCGACGCTCATCCGGAGATCATTACTGGTATGTTCTCAATCTTAGAGCAACCGTGTCTTATTTTATTTGATACCGGTGCTTCAATGTCTTTTGTGTCATCGACTTATGCTAGTAAATTATCAATCAAGCCTACATCTAGTGAGGATACTCCCATATCCTTACCTTTCGGAGATATTATCTCTTGTTCAACCCTTTATCCGGATGTACCTATATCTATTTCGGGTTCTATCTTCCCCGCGAATCTCCTTAAGTTTCCTCTAGGAGAGTTTGATATTATATTAGGTATCGATTGGTTAGCTATGTATCATGCTAGGTTCGAAGGTCGCGATCAAAAGATTTTCTTAAAGAGTCCTTTAGGTGTTAGAGTAACCTATAAGGGATCTCATCCCCGTAAAGGTGTGTCTTTAATTTCCGCTTTGAAATTGGTAAGTATGGTTAGAAAAGGTTACAAAGCATTCTTGTGTGTTGTGACTTCTTCAAATACCTCTTTGCCAAGTATTGAAGATGTGCCCATTGTTCGAGAATTCATTGATGTATTTCCCGAAGATTTGCCCGGGATCCCTCCCGAGCGTGATGTGGAATTCTCCATTGATCTTGTACCTGGTTCTGGTCCAATTGCCAAAGCTCCTTACCGTATGGCTCCGTCTGAATTGAAAGAGTTGAGAAAGCAGTTGGATGATATGATTGAAAAAGGTTTTATTCGACCAAGTGCCTCTCCTTGGGGTGCTCCTGTTCTTTTTGTGAAGAAGAAGGATGGTTCTATGAGATTGTGTATCGATTACCGTGAATTGAATCGGATTACAATCAAGAATAGGTATCCTTTACCGAGAATTGAAGATTTATTTGATCAATTAAAGGGTGCTTCTACATTTTCGAAGATTGATTTGAGATCTGGTTATCATCAAGTTTCGGTTATAGATGTTGATATTCCGAAGACCGCTTTTAGTACGAGGTATGGCCATTATGAATTCAAAGTAATGCCATTTGGATTGACGAATGCTCCTGCTATCTTTATGGATCAAATGAACCGCACATTTAGTGAATATCTTGACAAGTGTGTGGTGGTATTCATAGATGATATTCTTATTTTCTCCAAGTCCGAAGATGAGCATGATATTCATTTGAGGATTATTTTGGGTGTTCTACGTCGTCAGAAGTGGTATGCTAAGTTCTCTAAGTGTGAATTTTGGTTATCTAAAGTGTCCTTTCTAGGGCATGTGATTTCAAAAGAGGGTGTTATGGTGGATCCTTCCAAAATTGAGGCCGTTGTTGATTGGAAGAGTCCGACTGATATTAGAGAGATTCGAAGTTTCCTTGGTTTAGCTGGTTATTATCGAAGATTTGTCAAAGATTTCTCTAAGCTTGATAGACCTATGACTCAGTTATTGAAGAAGGAAACCAAATTCCTATGGAATGAAGCTTGTGAAAATGCGTTTCAAGAGTTAAAGAAGAGGTTAACTACCGCTCCGGTGTTGACTCTGCCTGAAGATGGAGTAGACTTTGATGTTTATTGTGATGCTTCTAAAATGGGATTAGGTTGTGTTCTTATGCAGAATAGGAAGGTTGTGGCTTATGCTTCTAGGCAATTGAGAGTTCATGAAGTGAACTATCCTACTCATGATCTAGAATTGGCCGCTGTTGTCCATGCTTTGAAAGTGTGGAGACATGATTTAATTGGAGTTCATTGTCGTATCTTCACCGATCACAAGAGTTTGAAGTACATATTTACTCAAAAAGAGTTGAATATGAGGCAAAGAAAATGGTTGGAATTGGTGAACGATTATGATTTTGAGTTGTTGTATCATGAAGGGAAGGCTAATGTTGTTGCCGATGCTCTTAGTAGGACAGCTTCTCATGCTTTGAATGCTTTGCATGTATTACCTGTTGATCTTTGTGCTGAGTTTCGAAGGTTGAGTTTGGAATTTGTAGAGCGTGGATTTGTTCATGTTGGTGCTATGATTGCCGAGCCGGTGTTTCTCCGTGAAATTCGTGAAAGCCAAGTTGATGATCTTACCTACAAGTCTATCCAAGCAAAGATTCTTGAAGGTAAAGGTAAAGATTTCAAGTTTGATGATGAAGGTGTTCTTCGTTTCCATGGTCGTTTATTTGTTCCTAATGCTCTTAATTTGAGGAAGCGAGTTCTGGATGAAGCTCATCTTTCCCCGTATTCTATTCACCCCGGTGGTGATAAGATGTACAAAGATTTGAAGCTGCAGTTTTGGTGGCCGAACTTGAAGGGTGATGTTGTGTCATATGTTGGAAGATGTTTGACTTGCCAACAAGTGAAGATTGAACACAAGAGACCGGTGGATGCTACAACCGGTGGATAATTCCGCTCTGGACGTGGGAATCTATTCGAGGACTTTGTTATGGCTTGCCGAAGGACCGTTGGAGGTAAAGATGCTGTTTGGGTTGTTGTTGTCGATTGACCAAGTGTGCTGATTTATTCCGATCAAGCAACTTGGAATTTGGATCGTTTAGCAAAGGGTTATGTGGATGAAAATTTGTTAGATACCATGGTGATTCCTTTGGGATATATCGACCGAGATCCGAGATTCTGTTCGA
>JAIUZE010019095.1:0-17540 GCA_022085475.1 Heliosperma pusillum
ATGATAAACATGAATCAATACATGATACATAAGAATTAGACCAAGTTTAAGAAGCATAATAAATAAGAAACATAGATACCTCTCCAAAACAACAAGTTTGGAAACTAACTAAAACAAGGGTTCACTTCAAACTGTCATAACTAGAGTTCTAGACATGCAAATACAGATATTCCAAGTCGAGGTGATAGCTTATCCTCTTACGGTTCCAACGATAGGTCACAAGTCTAAAACAAGCAAGTAACGAAGGAGATATGATCATTTTACAAACAAAGGTCAGTGTAGTAAAACTGCACAAGTCACGACCGTGACTTGTATTTCACGCCCGTGAAACACTCTGTTACGCAAAGGTAAAAGATCAGCCACTATTTCACGCCCGTGACTTGAGTCTCACGACCGTGACTTGAGTCTAGACAACTCCAATTTGCTCTAAACTCAACCATCATCAACTATTATCATAAATCATCACTTCTAATATCAATTCTCATATCAATTCTCAACAAACAACAAGGATCATCATCATCAATCATCAACTAACAACAATCATCATCAATAACATGAATCCTAAGCTTTCTAATTGTATTCTAAATACGAATTCTAACATAGAAGCATGTAAAACACGTAAATGATATCGAGTAACCCTTCATCGTTACCTTTTCGCGTCTTAATCGATTTCTAAACCTTCCTAGTCTCCACCTACATACATTTAGATAATAAAAGATGAATATCATTCACCTTGAGAAAGACGGATATTTTAAAAAGCGAGAAAGATGGTAATTTTAATATCAATACGGATAGAGGAAGATGAGAGGGGAAGAATAAGACGAACTTACGTGAATTTGAGCAAGAAACGAATGAGATACGATGATTATAAGATCGGATCAAAATGGAGGCAAGGGTTTTGATGGTTTCTTAAGGAAGAAGTAAGTGTTGTGTTGAATGAATGAAAAATAGGTTAAGGAGGGAGTATGAGTTGTGTAAGGAAAAAGTCAATAAAAAGTCAAAGTCGCCTTAAGACGGGATTCTAATGGAATCTCACGGAAATTCCAAATACGAACTCGAAAATTCTAAATTCGACTCGGAAAATTAAATTTACGAGTAAAACTAAATTTCATTGACTCGGAAAATTAAATTTACGAGTAAAACTAAATTTCATTGAAAAGTATCCGTAAAATATTTTCACTATAAAAATAGGGTACATTTACGGGTGTTACACGATCCATTAATCACAATACTTGAACCAAATAAAGTAGATTACAAAGATGAAATTCTTATTGATCTAAGCTAAAGTTTTGATGTAGAAAAGACAGAAATAAACTAAGAACAAAAGACAAAAGGAAGAAGAAAATGTTCTAGACAAGAGAAGAGAGGCTAGGCTCTCTCCTCTTAATCTAGGTTTCTAATCAAAAGAGAAGTGTAAGAAGAGAAGAGAGGTGTTTGCAAAGAGGATGTGTTGAAGTGTGGTGGCTGAAGCTCTTTATATAGCATTAGGGTTTCGTGGGGGAGGGGTCATGCATTCATCACATAGGACAAAAAGAAGGAAGTTGAAGCAAAAGTGCGGATCAGCAGACATCCCCGATCGGGTACACCGCTTACCCGATCGGGTAAGTTGCAATCTGGGTCCTTTGACTCTCGTTTCATCTCCCCTTGCATATGACTTGACTTCCATCATCCCCCTTGACCTCTTGAGTCGGGTTTGTTGATAGGGTTTGATGTAAAACGATGATTTCTTCGCCTAACTGATCGGTCTTCTGACAACTGCGACATCGTCTTTACTTCTTCCCTCTTTTGAATTAGTGAACCTTCTTGAAATGCCTTTCACTTGGTCAAGCTTGCTTCTTCAAATCGTCGGGTTTTAGGCAAATGCTCGGGAATATAGAAAAAGGGCGTAGAAACGTCACTTTCCCTACAAAACTGGTTAGAACATAGGAATTCGCCTAGAAGACGATATTAGCTCATAAAATGGCTTAACAAAGCACAAATGACATACAAAACTGAGCTAAATTGGGGGTTAAAATCATACAAATACTCACTTATCACTACCGCCCCGGTGTTGACTTTACCTGACGATGGTGTAGAGTTTGATGTCTATTGTGATGCTTCCAAATTGGGATTGGGTTGTGTACTTATGCAAAATAGGAAAGTGGTTGCTTTTGAGAGTTCATGAAGTGAACTACCCTACTCATGATCTGGAATTAGCCGCCGTGGTTCATGCCTTGAAAGTGTGGAGACACTCTCTTATTGGTGTTCATTGTTGCATATTTACCGATCACAAGAGTTTGAAGTACATATTTACTCAAAAGGAGTTGAAAATGAGACAAAGAAGATGGTTGCAATTGGTGAATGACTATGATTTTGAATTGCTATACCATGAAGGGAAAGCCAATGTTGTTGCCGATGCTCTTAGTAGAAAATCTTCTTATGCCTTGAATGCTATGTGGGTACTACCCGATGATCTTTGTATTAAGTTTCGAAAGTTGAAGTTGGAATTCGTGGAGCGAGGATTTGATTATATTGGTGTTATGGTTGCCGAACCTGTTCTTCTCCGCGAGATCCGCGAAAGCGAAGTTGATGATCCTACCTACAAGTCCATTCAAGCCAAGCTCTTAGAAGGAAAAGCCAAAGACTTCAAGATTGATGACAGAGGTGTCCTTCGACTACATGACCGTTTGTTCGTACCTAATGCTCTTGACTTCAGAAAGCGAGTTCTTGATGAAGCTCACCTTTCTCCCTACTCTGTCCACCCCGGAGGTGATAAGATGTATAAAGACTTGAAGCTACAATTTTGGTGGCCGAATTTGAAAAGTGATGTTGTGTCCTATGTTGGAAGATGTCTTACTTGCCAACAAGTGAAAATCGAACACAAGAGGGCCGATGGATTGCTACAACCTTTGGATATTCCACTATGGAAGTGGGAATCTATTTCTATGGATTTTTTCATGGCTTTGCCAAGAACCGTTGGAAGTAAAGATGCCGTTTGGGTTATTGTTGATCGTTTGACCAAGAGTGCCAGATTCATTCCGATCAAAGAGACTTGGAGTTTAGATCGACTAGCCAAAGCCTATGTTGATGAGATCGTCAGATATCATGGTGTTCCCAAGGAGATCATATCCGACCGAGACTCGAGGTTTTGTTCGATATTTTGGAAGGCCTTACAAGAAGCCATGGGTAGTAAGTTGTTGATGAGTACCACTTTCCATGCCGCTACCGATGGTCAGACCGAGAGGACTATCCATACTTTAGAAGACTTACTTAGGGCTTGTGCACTCGACTTTCAATCTAGTTGGCAAAAGAGTCTACCGTTGGTGGATTTTTCTTAAAACAGTAGTTATCATGCCTCGATCAAGATGGCTCCTTACGAAGCTCTCTATGGAAGAAAGTGCCGAAGTCCTATTTATTGGAATCAATTGAGTGATGTTAGTGATTTAGGTCCCGATGTTCTTGTTGAGACTATTGATCATGTGAAGGTTATCAGTGATAGGTTGAAAGCTGCTCAAGACCGACAAAAATCTTATACCGATGTCCGAAGAAGACCGTTGGAATTTGAAGTGGGAGATAAAGTGTTCTTGAAAGTATCTCCGATGAAGGGTGTTAAAAGGTTTGGTGTAAAGGGTAAATTGAGCCGAAATACATTGGTCCCTTTGACACTGTGAAAAGAATTGGTGTCGTAGCTTACAAGTTGGAATTACCCCCGAAGTTGAACAAAGTTCATGATGTCTTTCATGTTTCTCAATTGAGGAAGTACATTAGTGACCCAAGCCATGTTCTTCAAGCCGAAATTCCCGAGCTCGAACCGAATTTGTCCTTTGAAAAGAAGTCAATCCGCATTCTAGATCGCAAGGACAAAAAGTTGAGAAGTAGAGTGGTGCCTTTAGTGAACGTTTTGTGGAGATGTAGTAATGCTAAAGAAGAGACGTGGGAACCAGAAGCTACTATGTGTATTAAATATCCAAGACTATTCGATTAAGGTATCTTTCTTTCGCTCAAGTTTCGAGGGCGAAACTTTTTAAAAGGTGGGGTGGTTGTAACACCCGAAAATGTACCCTATTTTATTTAAAAAATATTATACGGATACTAGTTAGCGTAATTTTATATTTAGTCTAGATCTTAGTTTCCCGTGTCTAATTTAGCCAATCCGAGTTCGTATTCGGACTATACTCGAAATTCCGTGTGGGTTACGGCTTAAGCCGCTTTTGGGCTTTTTCCCCATATTTCTCCCCTCACCTTATAACCCTAACTCTCTCATCTTTTCCACTCACATTCTTCCTCACCAAGTAACCAAAACCCTTAACCCCATTTATGGATCAACTCAAATTCATCACTACTCATTCATTACTCACTCAAATCCTTTAATTTTCATCATAATCTTCCCCTCTTATCGTCCTCTACCTTGTTTGGTAATAAAATTACCGTCTTTCTCATTTTCAATTTTTCCGTCTTTCTTAAACGTGAATTATATTCATCTTTTGTTGTCTTTGTGTAGGTGGAGACCTTCAAGACCCCGACAAGGATTACAACCTCGTGGTGGAAGAGTTGGAAGACGATTGAAGACACACAAAGGTAACGGTGAAGGGTTACTGGATATCAATACGTGTTTTAAATGCTTTATTTGATGTTACCCAACGTTAAGTGACGATTATCATACATATAATGTAGTTTGATGTTAGTAAATATGGTTGAAATTGGTGAGTGTTGATAGAATTTGTGTTGTTTGTTGCTGCGGTTGAATTTCGTGCATTTAGGTCCCAGCCGGCCGACCGGCTGCCGGTCAGCTGACTGGCTGGGAGTGTGTCTGATGTGAAATTGGTGTTTCGAAAGATTTTTGGTACTATGTAAGTCTTAGCCGGCCGACTGGCTGTTGCTGAGCCGACCGGCTGAGACACCCCCCCATTCGTTCCTCTTTTCTCAAATGGCTTGTGGTCCCACCCGGGTAGCCGGCTGCCGGTCCCCTTGACCGGCTTGGACATCTTGTATTTTTGGTGGTTTTCAATTGTTACTGAAGTGCCAAGCGAGTAGCCGGCGGTCGGTCCCATTGACCAACTGGCACACCCTGTATTTCTTCTTCTATTTTTTTTCTTATACTCTCACTTGTAATAGTTTGTACGGTTCATTTGTCGTATAAGTTAACTAAAAATAGTTGCATGTTGATTCTGACATGAAATTTTTATATGATCTCACATGCATGTTGTACATACTGTATGTAATATTTCGTGACTTTTAATTAAGTTTTGCATGATTATTGATTTTTATGAGATAAAAGTCAATAAAGTGAGATTATTATGATCATAAAATTGAAACTTCCTTTATGGTCTTGAAAATTTTTGGTACATTTTATAATCTAATTTATATCATCTCGGTGAAATTTTATAATTTTTTTCTCTATTTTACTATATTTAATGGTTTTTATTTTATAAAACCGTTGAATACTAAGTTATTTGTTCATAAAATTTATTCAGATTTTTTGGGAAAATTTTCTGGTTAATATAGTTCTTGGAAATGTTCTAGAATGTACTAAATTTTTGGTTTCAAATTTTTATGAGTTTTATATTTTATTTTGGGTTTATTTCATAAATGTTATGATTAAACCTCTATATTTAGCAAATACAATCAATTCCAACTAATTAAATACAAACAAAGTTAGTGGGGACTAATTTTGAGTTCTAAATCAGTTTAGATAATTAGTTTGAGCTGAAATACGATTTAAGTGTTGATTATTGATTTTAATAGTTAAAAATCGATAAAATCCATAAAACCGAGCTAGAATGAGCATGATAAGTATCAAGGGAGATTTTGGCATATTTTTTCAGCATTTTATTTATGTTGTTATGGTTAAATGAATGAATGTCATTTGTTTAAATTTTAATGCAAGTTGTACCTAGTATGGCCTAGATTATTTTAATTGGTATTACCCGTAATGTAAGGGAATACTGATTCGGTTGTAATTTTATTTGCGATCTCGTATCGCCGTTTGTAATAATTTAATTATATTTTCTAGATCAAATGTATAATAGGAATTTTATTTGTATCTTTTGTAATGAATTATTATGAGGACGGAGATTCCCGAAGTCGGTGTTCCAAAAGACGGTGCATTTTTGGAGCATGTACCGTGAAGAGGCAAGGGGCCAAGGAGTTGGTTTCCGATTTTGTAATCGTCTAGTTAATTGGATTAGCTAGGTGGCCATACTAGGATTTATTATTTGCTTGCTTTATGTTTTCCGCTCATGCCAAAATCGCCAACATGCATTTTTATTTCTCAATTGTCAATTCAAAGTTATTCAAAATTCACCGACTTAGTTCAATTATAGGAAATTAATAACTAAATTGACAAGACCTCTCACATGACTTAAAAAATTGAGATTAGCCTTACCAATTAGTAACAACTATGAAACCCGTGTTCATTAGGTCTACCACGCTCGTGGGTCCCTTTTTACCTCGGGTAAGTAGGGTGATACGATCACAAGTTAAAATTGAATTTGACTCAATGAGATAAGCGTTATCTTGGGACAAGGAGATGGATTTAGTTGAAATCCGTCAACCAAGAGTTCTAAGGGTAGAATTAGTCAAGTATTGACTTACCATTTTTAGATAAAGGTAGCATACGATGACTATTTTTATTTAAAGATGGGTATTGGAATCATTTATATAATTTAGTGAGGAGTCATTATACAAATGCTAAAATTGTTAAAATTGTTTTACAAGGGAAGTTATATATAAGCAATGAATGTTTATTTTCCGTTGATATTTATATTATTCGCGCAATGACAAATATTTTATCCTTCTATGAACTTGTAAATCCGTTCAATCGTGGAAATAAGTTTCCATTAATTTATACGGTATCATTTTTGATTGCAATTTAAATCTCCGTTTAAACCACCATAGCTAAAAACAAAATGAATTTTATCTTTTGATCCTTATATTCACCATTGCGAACGTCTTCTCATAACAATGGTACATCAATCTTTTCACTGCAACGAAAATATTTGTATTTTTTGTTATGTCGTCATAATGCTCCTTATCGAGGCTTACCTCAAAAGAGGCCAAATCTGTTGGGACGACTATGTAACAACCCGAAAAGTACTCAATTTTTCTAGTAAAATATCTTACGGATACTTTTTAGCAAACTTAAGTTTTAAATAGAATTTATTGTTTCAAGTAGAATTTTGAAATTCCGAGTTCGTATTTGTAATTTCTGGGAGATTCCATGAGAATCCCGTTTTTAAGTCAACTTTGACTTTCGTTGACTTTTCCGACTCGCCTTGTAGTTTTGAAGACCGAAATAAAAAAATAATATTTTTAATTTATTTTTATTAAGATTTATTTGGATTTATGAAAATTTAATATAATTATTTTGAATTTATTTGGAATTAAAGAATAACTTTTACGGTTTTAACCCGAACGTCATTTAACTATTCCCGAGTCATCTAAAATCCCGAAACAAACCCGAAACCCGACTTTGGCATGAGTCACACGCCCATGTCACCTTTTTCCACTCACTTTAGATATTTTAAATTAATATGATTAAACTAATAATAATATCTAAGATATTTATAACTTTATCGATCCGTTAACGAAAATTACGCAAATCGCTCAAAAACAGATCCGACTACTACCTATTTCTCACGGCTCTTTCCCCTCTCTTAGAGCTAGATATTTTCCTTTCTTTTCATTACAATAACATAATATCTAGATATTTGGTTTAATTAACTTAATATCTAATTATATCTAATCAATTACCGTAATATAATTATAAAACCCGATTCAATTCCGTAACAACAATTTCAAAACCCGACTCCATATTTTCTCTATATGTACACGGCTCACTCACCACACTTACCCACTAACTACCTTTTCATTTTACAATAAATCAAATTAAGACCTAATTAACACTTTCTTTAATCGTTCTTCATCGTTCTTCGTCGTTCTTCGTCGTTCTTCGTCGTTCTTGAGCAAAATCGTCATAAAACCTTCATTTCTTATTCAAATCCGTCTTAACTTATATTTCTAGAATCTCCTCTTCACTCTCCATCTTCAAGTACAGTTTATTTTCAATTCCGACAAAATCGTTTTCAACACTTTAATTATGGAAAATCAAGTTTTAATTCTAACAAATATTTTTCTTGTCATTTCTTATAGGGGAAGATTTTGAAGACGAGTTTGGTGACTCGTATATTTTAGGAGAAGATTAGAAGACGGGTTTCTTATTTTCTTAGTTCTTATTTTTTTGGTGCTACTTGATTTTGCTAGCTAAGGTAACAATTCCGATTTACTCGACGAATTAATGTCACAAATCTTTTTTTTTAGTTCATATTATTGTTACTTATGATTGTTAGTAGTAACATGATAAGTAGTATGATTTATATGTTGTATGGAATTTTTAATATGTTAGTGTTCTTGACATATTTGTATGATTTATTTATAACCATGATTTTTGTATGAATGATGGTGGAATTGGATGTTAAAATGGTTGTTGATTAATTAAAACATGTTAGAAATAATTTGGTGTGATTGGTGGTGGTGGCCGAATAAGGTGGCCGGAAAAACCAGCCCAAACCGGCCGGTTCAGGCCGGTTCGGGCCGGTCCAGCCCGGTCTGGATTTGGTCCGGGGATGGTCCTTGGGTGTTGGGTCGATACTTGATTGTTTTGTTTTTGTTTTGACGGGTTTTAAATATGTTAAGCATGCGGGAAATATTAAGAAACGGTTTTTAGTAAAGTCGATCAAATCAGCCCAAATTAGCCCAAATCAGTCCGTGGGCCCAGTCCAGGCCCATGTATTGTCCGGCCCAAATCAGGCCGTGGGTCCCTTCCTTGGTCTTGTGACGGTTTTTGAGTTATTGCCATTTTATCGTGTTTTGTAATATTTAGCAAGTGGGAAATGTTAATAAGTAAAATATTTTAATTAAAAAGGTTTTTCATAAAATTATTATTTCTCACATGTTAGAAATTATAATACGAGATTATAGTTAAATTTAATATCCTTTAAGTCAAGCGGGTTTTAGTAAAATTGAATAATTCACATGTTAGAAGTTTTAATAAAATAACATGTAATGAATATGATGATTTTTATGTACAAATCTATATGGTAAAGACTCTGTTTCTAGCCGGTTTGATCAAACGGGTTTGGTCAAACTAAGATCTAGTCAGCCCCGTTTTGACTGATAACCCGTCGCGGGACTCGGGTCGGGGATTTGTCTTCAAGTAAGGTTGTATTTAATTAATGAATTAGCCTTAGTAGATATGAGGCGATATGATATTTGATTATGATTTATATGCATTTAGTCACATGATAGGAAGTTTTCCCGTGACTGTTTTGATTATATGGTTGGTGTCGTGTTGACTAAGTACCCATAGAGAATTATGAGTATATGGCGTCTTGACCATTCTAATTCTAAATGAGTAGCTTGGACCATGACATTGATAGGCCTTACTATCTTTAACGAGTATATAGTTCACTGCGTGATAGCTTTTGTGTCACGGCCTGGGGGGCTTATCTCCAAGTCGGGGCATGGCTGCCTAATAGTTCCACTTTGGGAATGGAGCCAGCTTAAGTACTAGCCATCTCTGCTTAGGGGGTCGCCTAGTAGAGTTTCTCATGTACTGTTATGTCATGAGACAGGGAATGGGTTAGCTGTTGTCGCTAGTTCTGATCAGTCTAGGACTAGGATGTTTTCCTACCTTGTGGTATAGCCTCGAGTTACAGAAGTCGACTATTGACTGTACTAAGAACTTATGCCTGTTTCTAGACGTATTGGTCTTTCATGTTTGATGATTCTATGACTCTTAGAAGGTGAGATGCAAGCCGGCTAAGGTTGATAGAGTTTGGATTACCGGTTGTTAACTGATTCACATGATAGTTTGTATGATTAGGGGTGAGTGTATCATGGCCATGTTTTAAAGGTAACCTCTGAGCTAGCATACCAGCTTCCCTACCTCGTGTTATAGTTTATTATCGGATTCACATGATAGCTTTCATATGCTAGGTTATATGTTAGTTAATTGTTTCATAACATGAAAAGCATATCATATATGTTAAGGTGTTGTATTTCCATATACATTGCTTTTATGTTATTCATGTTTAATTAAACTCGACATTTCGTGGCTGGGAGAACTCGGAGTTACTCCCCACTGACTGTGGCTTCCGTGTTTATATTTAATGCGGTTGGCAGGTTTGTGATGCATACATTGGGTACAGTGACGAGCTAGCGAGCGAAGTATTTACCTGGACCTATATTCGGTTCTTAGATTGTATATTATTTATACACTCTTTTATTTCCGTATTTATACGGGAGATATGTCTCCCGTCTTGTATATTTCTTTTGTATAATATTATTTCCGTTTTGTAATGAACCTTTTTATTTAAGACACCTTTGTTATGTATTCTTATCTTTTACTTAGTTAAATTTTTTTTTTTTTTTCTTTCCGCAAATTTGAGGGTGTCACAATGCCCGTGTTGCGGTCTTTCTCATGACTAAAAGAACTCAGAAACTCCCAAGTAAGACGGGGGTAAGTACGGAAATGTTGACCGTATAGTTCCCCCATCCCTAAACCTTTGAAAAGTTCAAGGGTGACCGTATCAAGGCCGAAATTGCGCATAGAATTCCTACAAATGAAACGGGAATGGGGAAGGTTACGGCGTTTTAGACATTGAAACTTACCTCGCGCAATCTCGCTAACGAAGACGACATCCGGAAAGTCGTCATCCGGACCCATTCCCGCCGTTACTTGTTGGAGTCGTGCTTCCAACTCCTCCTCAAGTTGGGCCCTAGTTCTCTTCCTTGGTGGTTGTTGAGCCATTGAGTTTTTGTGATAGTCAATTGAAATTAGGGAAAAAAAAATGGGAAAAAAGTTGAGGTCTTTGATTTGGGTGATGATTTTGTGTTGAATAGTGGGTTAGTACTGAGGTTGGATGTTGGATTGGTGGAGTTTTTGGTGGTTTTAATGGAGTTTTTGCTGGGTTTTTGAAGGAAGAAAGAGAAAGAAAGAAGGAAGAAACAAGAAGAATGAAGAAGAAAATGAGGCTCACGAGTGATTATTATGTCTCGGGTGAGTTCTGGGCCGGTCGACCGGCCTGGAACCCAAGTCAATTTTTGCGATTTTTGGCTTACGAGTATTTTTCTGTCAACACTGATGTGCTCCCAGCCGGACTAGACACCGGCCGCCGGTCAACCGGCTGGGAACGCAGTTCAAAAATCCCAAAGTTCAAAATCATAGTGATAATGTGCTCCAGGCCGGTCGGCAGACCGGCCGCCGGCTGCCCGACCTGGAACACGGCTCAAAATTCCCAAAAAATTCAACTCCTATGATAATGTGCTCCAGGCCGGTCGGCACACCGGCCGCCGGCTTCCCGGCCTGGAACACCTGCTACTCAATTCTTCAATCTTCAAACTTACCTTCTGGAGTGCTCTGGGCCGGTCTGGGGACCGGCTGCCGGGTACCCGGCCTGGAGCACTTATACCTTATTCCTTTCTTCTTCAAATTCACGACAAAAATCCCCTAAGTCACCCACAATCTCGACTCAACCAACATATCCCCAATGATACGGTTTCTAATCAAACCCGACTACAATTGTTTCAAACCTACCTAAGACTTCTTCCAAGGACTAAATACCCGAGTACACAATCTCAAATCTTCACAACTACTCCTAAAATGCATGCTATATACAAAAAAATTGGTGGTTATTGAGGGACTCCACCAAACCTATCAAAGCATAAGAACTTTACAAGCAAGACTCTTCCTCGGGAAGTGGATCCCCAAGAAAGAGTACTTCAACCGTTCCTTTCTCGTCTCCATCAAAGTATCTCTTCACTCTATGCCCATTTACTTTGAAATTACCACCCTCTTCACTCCAAAGTTCGAAAGCTCCATGAGGTGATATGGCAATAACTTTGAAGGGCCCCGACCATCTCGACCGTAGCTTCCCCGGAAACAGTTTGACCCTAGAATTATAGAGTAAGACTTGATCACCCACTTTTATATCTTTATCAACCAATTTGGCGTCATGCCATTTCTTCGTTTGCTCTTTGTAAATCTTTGAGCTCTCGTAGGTATCAAGTCTTAGCTCTTCAAGTTCACTCATTTGGAGAAAACGTAGCTCTCCGGCCATGTCGATATCAAAGTTCATTTCCTTTAAGGCCCACCATGACTTGTGCTCCAACTCGATTGGCAAGTGACAAGCCTTGCCATAGACAAGCTTGTAGGGAGTTGTGCCGAGGGGAGTTTTGAAGGCGGTGCGAAGGGCCCATAGCACATCGGGGAGCTTTTGGGACCAATCCTTTCTACTTTTGCTAGTGGTCTTCTCCAAGACGGCTTTTATTTGACGGTCTTCTCCAAGAGTTGTAAATCCTATCCACTATTTCCATCCCCTCTGCAACAGGAGTATGTGACCAAGCCAAGACACGAGCCATGACACGAGCTCAAGACAAGACACAAACTCAAGACAAGACTCAACATCAAAACAACAACATCCATTCAGACAACACCATGACCAGCTATGACAATGTTCTATTCAGTCCAAGCCACAACCACTTCAAGCCTGCTAAGACAACACCACCACAACCAGAACAAAGCCTAGCCATCCACTTCCCAAGACTAGGCCACAACAAAGCTCAGCCAACAGCCCAACAAACCCAACACAACAAAAACAGCCCCCAGCCAAAACAGCCTATCACTGATTTTCTAAACAAGGTCCATGGGGCCCCACACAATCAAACAAGCCTAACCAACCCTCAAACCTATGTCTTGGGAAGGTCCTCTACAACTTTCCCCAGGACTTCCCTTCCAAGAAACAAACACACAAAGAGTTAGCTTAGGGACAACTTCAGACTGTCCAGATTTCAGCCTTTTTGCAGTAGTTAACATGTCACTATCAAACTTTCCTTTTATGATCAAACAAACTCGAGGGCCTTTTAGAAGGACCTTTGGCATCCATCCCACTTCAGTTGAGCTCAAGAATCAAGCTCAGAAGTCCACCCCTCCACCAGTTTCAACCCCAACAAACCCATTAAGGCAGATTGTCCTATTAGAATTACTTTTCTGCTTTATCTACTTTATGTCAGTTTTCCTGCAAGTTTGTAGCTGTTATTTTGTTTCATGTTGTAAGCCTTTGTGGCCCTAGATATCTCCTAACGTCTGAGTTGTATCCTTGTTGCCTATATAAGGCCTTTACCTAATGAAATGCAAATCAGATTTGAAGTAAAACATAAAACTGAAACCTTGTTTCTGTTGCATCTCTTGGCTGTGTGCTTGAGACAACTTCCTTTGCTTTGTGCTTGGAAGTGAGCTTGGGTCCTTAGCTGTGTGCTGGGATCAAAGTTCAACCCTCAATCATTGGCTTTGTGCTTTGGTTAAGGTCCTATCTTAGTTCTTTGTCAATTAGTCCAAACAGAAACAGAGTATTTGCAAAGTGTCTAAACCTCAATCAAACTGTCATTGTTTAGTTGTCTTTCTGAATAGTTTCAGTGCAAATTGGTTATCAGAGCTTTGGTTTGTGAGTTCATCTACCTAACTACATTAAAAACACAAAATACAACCATGAGTGAAGAGAGAATCACAGGTCTTGAAAACACAGTTCAAGATCTTGTCAGAACTGTAATGGAGGTCTCTAGATCTGTCAATGAACTCCTTGAGGGCCAACAGAACAATGATACAAGGGGAGGCAGAGGTCGAGGAAGAGGAGCACCTTTCCCACAAGGTGGAGTAAGGAGGAGACAACCTGTAGATCAGTTTGAAATGTCAGATTCAGATGGCTCAGATCACAGCCTTCTCAGACACCAAGACAAAGATATCAAGGTAGAGATTCCTGACTTTCTAGGTAGCTTGAACCCTGATGATTTCTTAGATTGGCTAAGGTCTGTAGAAAGAGTCTTTGAGTTTAAAGGATACACTGATAGAAAGGCTTTTAAGGTTGCTATCATGAAACTAAAAGGCTATGCCTCACTGTGGTATGAAAACATGAAAACCTTGAGGGTTAGGGAAGGGAAAGAACCTGTAAAGTCATGGCTCAAACTGAAAAAGAAAATGAGAGCTAAGTTTGGCTCTAGGGACTACACTCAAGACATGTTCATTAAGCTTACTCACCTAAAGCAAGACCAAAGACCTTTAGAGTCCTACCTAAGAGACTTTGAACAACTCACTTTGCAATGTGAGGTTGTTGAGAAATCTGAACAAAAGATAGCAAGGTTCTTAGAGGGGTTGGATGAAAGGATAGCTAGTAAAGTCAGGTTACAAAACATATACTCCTTTGAGGAAGCTGTCAACCTTGTCTTTAAGGGTAGAAAAATTGGGAAAAGGAAAGGCCAGTGCTTCTAAGACACCTTCCAGAACCCCCACCTTCAAACCTTTTGTAGGAGTTAAGATAGGAGAACCTGTGGTTCCTGTTAAGACTCCTTTCAACCTTGATAAAGGCAAGGCTGTTGAGGCAGGCCAAAGGAAGACTACCCCTCTCAAAAAGTGCTTTCAATGTCAAGGGTATGGACATTTTGCTAGAGAATGCCCATCTAAAAGGGCTCTGAGTACCCTAGAAGTAATCCATTGGGGAGATGATGAAGTGTTGGTCTGTGATGAAGAGATGGAAGAGCCTGAGGTAGAGGCTAGTGAGGAGTTGATAGAGCCTGATGCAGGGTTAAGTTTGGTAACATGGAGGGTAATGCATACTCAACCACAACCTTTGGAAGAGGACCAAAGACACCAGATCTTTAGGACCAGATGTACCATCAAGGGTAGAGTATGTAACCTCATTATTGATGGGGGAAGCTGCACTAATGTGGCCTCCAAAACACTGATAGACAAGCTAGCTCTACCCACCAAAGACCACCCCCTACCTTACAAACTCAGATGGCTAAACAAAGGGGCTGAGATCAAGGTGGATAAACAATGTGTTATACCTTTCTCAATTGGTAAAGGGTATGTGGATGAGAGTCTTTGTGATGTTCTACCTATGGATGCATGTCACCTTCTGCTTGGGAGACCATGGGAGTTTGATAGGGATGCCATACACCATGGGAGAGACAACACTTACACCTTCAAGTATGGGAAGAAGAAGATCACCCTAGCACCTTTACCACCTGCTTTAAAGATCAACCCAAACCCCATGAGTGAGGCTTCCAAAGAAGTCATGTTGATAAGTGAATCAGAAATAGCACAAGAGCTAAGTGAGCTACAACCTGTATACATATTGCTAGTCAAGGAGACTGGGATGAGTATCATTGATATCCCTGAAGAGGTCAAATCTATCCTAGAAAGTTATGGTGATGTCTTCCCTACTGAGCTTCCTAGTGGACTGCCACCACTTAGAGGGATAGAGCACCACATTGACCTAGTGCCTGGAGCTATCTTACCCAACAAGCCAGCCTACAGGAGTGACCCTAAGGCTACACAAGAGCTCCAACTTCAAGTAGGTGAACTACTCAACAAGGGCTATGTCAGAGAGTCCCTCAGTCCTTGTGCTGTACCAGCCTTGCTTGTGCCAAAGAAGGATGGGACTTGGCGTATGTGTATTGACAGTAGGGCCATCAACAACATTACCATCAAGTATAGGTTTCCCATACCTAGACTTAATGATATTCTGGATGAGCTAAGTGGGGCTCAAGTGTTCACTAAGATTGATCTGAGGCAGGGCTACCACCAAGTGAGGATAAGAGCAGGGGATGAATGGAAGACAGCTTTCAAGACTAAACATGGGCTCTATGAATGGTTGGTGATGCCTTTTGGGTTGTCTAATGCCCCTAGCACCTTCATGAGGTTGATGACAGAAGTCCTAAGGCCTTACTTAGGCAAGTGTGTAGTGGTTTACTTTGATGATATTCTTATTTACAGTTCAACAAAGGGAGAACATTTGCAACATCTGAAGATGTTGTTTGAGGTCCTAAGAGAAAACAAGTTGTATGGCAAGCTAGAGAAGTGCACCTTCATGCAGCCTGAGGTTTACTTCCTTGGGTTCATCATCTCTAAGAAAGGGGTAGCAGTTGATCCTGAGAAAGTGCAAGCAATCAAGGAATGGCCCATTCCCCAAACTGTTACTGATGTAAGAAGTTTCCATGGGTTGGCATCTTTCTATAGGAGGTTCATACAAGGGTTTAGTTCAATCATGGCCCCTATTACTGAGTGCATGAAGAAGGGAGAGTTCAAGTGGAATGAGAAGGCTGAAAGGTCCTTCAATCTGATCAAAGAGCTATTGTGTAAGTCTCCAATATTGGTTCTACCAGACTTTAACAAACTCTTTGAGGTAGAGTGTGATGCCAGTGGTCTTGGCATAGGAGCTGTGCTTACTCAAGAAAAGAAACCTGTGGCATACTTTAGTGAGAAGCTAAATGGGGCCAAGCTTAACTATTCCACATATGACAAGGAATTCTATGCCATTGTGAGGGCATTGAATCATTGGGGACACTACTTGAAGCCTAAGCCTTTTGTGCTTCATTCTGATCATGAGGCTCTCAAATACATCAATGGACAACACAAACTCAACCCCAGGCATGCCAAATGGGTAGAGTTCTTGCAATCCTTCTCATTCTCCAGCAAGTATATAGAGGGTAAGAACAATGTTGTAGCTGATGCATTGTCTAGAAGGTCTGTAATGTTGACCTTCATGGAGCAAAGGGTGTTGGGGTTTGAATTTATGAAAGAGCTCTATCAAGAAGACCCAGACTTCAAGCATGAATGGGAGGTACATCAAGAAGGGCAAGTCAAGAAAGGAAGCAAATACACAGCTCAAGAAGGATACTTATTTTATGGGAACAAATTGTGTGTGCCTAAGGGACCTTATAGGGGATTACTGGTCAAAGAGGTTCACTCCAATGGCCTTGCTGGTCACTTTGGAGTACAGAAGACCTATGACATCTTACAAGATCAGTTCTATTGGCCTAAGATGCTCAGTGATGTGCAAGATGCCCTCAAAAGATGCAGATCTTGTCAACTAGCCAAGGCACATTTTCAAGCAGGCCCTTACACACCACTTCCAGTACCCAACAAGCCATGGGAAGACCTCATTATGGATTTCATTGTAGCCTTACCTAGAACTCAAAGGGGAAAGGATTCAATCATGGTGGTTGTAGATAGATTTAGCAAGATGGCACATTTCATTGCTTGTAAGAAGACTGAGGATGCCTTGGGGGTGGCTGAAATATACTTTAGAGAGGTTTTCAAGTTACATGGGGTCCCTAGAAGCATTGTCTCAGATAGAGACACAAAGTTCATGAGCCATTTCTGGAGAACCTTGTGGAAGCTATTGAAGACCAGGTTATTGTTTAGTACTTCTCACCATCCCCAAACTGATGGGCAGACAGAAGTCACTAACAGAACACTAGGGCAGATCTTAAGGAGCATTGTTTCTAAGTCATTGAAAGATTGGGACCTCAAGCTAGCACAAGCTGAGTTTGCCTTCAACAGAGCTCCCTCCAGCAGCACAGGTAAAAGTCCTTTTGAAACAGTGTATGGCACTAATCCTCTCATGCCTACAGACCTAGCACCAGTCAAAGGAAACAAGGCAAGCTATGATGCAAAGAAAAGAGTTGAGCAAATGATACAGATTCATGAGCAAGTCAGGAAGCAG
>JAIUZE010019096.1:0-10806 GCA_022085475.1 Heliosperma pusillum
TCAATCTAATTGCTCTCATTGAAGGTAACCAATTCAGTGGAGAGCCAAATGAAAACCTCGCCCACCATATCCAAACTTTTTGTGAGTTGTGTCAAACTTTTAAGAGGGAAGAGATCACCCAAAACCAAATCAAAGAAACTCTCTTTCCGTTATCACTAAAGAGAGAAGCCAAATGGTGGTTCACCCGTCGTCTAAAAAATGCCACAAAACCAATGTAGTGGGAAGAGATCGTCATAGCTTTCCATCGTAGGTTTAAACCTCAATCCACCATGTCAACCTTATCGAGTAATTCACAAAGAGAAAATGGGGAAGGTTCCCAAAGTAATGGGGGAGAGCGAAAGAAAAGCCGAGTGGAAACCTCATGTGATGTTGACACTACCATTTCCTTAGCTTGTCCCGTTCTATCAAATGAAACCACCCCAGGAAGTACTTTATATCGTCAAAGAGTTTTAAACCCATTTACCTCACCAACAACCCCTTGTGAACTTTGTGGAGGAATAGGGCATGTACCTCAAAGATGTGGGAAAAAAACTCACACCATTAAACCCCTTTCACCCACAATTTCGCCAAGCCCAACCTACTAATGCACCCCATACCATTCCATGCTCATCTTTTCAAAATGGTCAAGTAATAGCAAAAGTATATGCCAAGTTGAGGGAAGTAATCCAAGCACAACAAAACATGTCCTCATACTTCTTTTCTACCATAGGCTCACTCAAATCAACCATCATGTGTCTCCAAAAGAGAGTAGAAGAGTTAACCCCGTCGAGTTCAAGCCAAACCACCCAAGAGAGTGAAGACATGTTAATAGTCACAATCGACATGATTGGTGACAAACCTTTTGATAATCCTTTTGGGAATGGTGAGAGCTCAACCGAGGACCAAGAATTGAGAAGCCTATTGTCCCGTATAGAAAGCCTTACTGTTATTCTCCGCGAGCCTAAAAAGAATTGCACTTGTAATCCAGGAAAGAGTAAGGAGCCCATCTATAAGTTGCCCCCACGAACTTTACAATAATCCTTCACTAGCCAAACCAACCCGAGCCCCTACACAAGAGGAGACATCCCGTCTCGAATCTTTGATCATGACATTGATAAGAGCTCAAGGGAAGTTAGAAGAAAGAGTTGGTGAAGCAACGATGGCAAATGACAATGCTTTTTCAAGGTTGGAGGCAAGGATTGGCAAGACATTTCAAGAAGAAGAAACAACCCAAGATTTTCCCTAGGAACCTCCCCTTGTAGAAGGGAAGGTTATCATTCCTACAAAGCTTAAAGATCCAGGTTGTTTTAATATTTCCTTCACATTGAGTCTTCATAAGGTTATAAATGCATTATGTGATTTAGGGGCCGCTATTAGTGTCATGCCCTTTACCTTCTATCAAGACCATTGCCCAGTGCAAATGAAGATTACAAATACTAGCCTTCAATTGGCCGATGGAACTATGCATACTCCAGCGGGAATTGTGGAAGATGTCCCCATTCGGATTGGACACTTCCTTGTTCCCGTTGATTTTTATGTAATCTTTTCAAAGAAAGGTAAAGACAACTATATTATATTAGGAAGACCTTTCCTAAATACAGTTGGGGCATGTATCGATGTGCAAGGAGAGAGGATGACTTTTGAAATGGAGTTATCACGTGCCACTTTTGATAGGAAGGGGAATGTAATGAGTGTAGAAGATGGTGACCTCGAAGCATTCAAAGCTTCGGAAGTGTATTTGGATTAGATTGCCATGGGTGTTGACAAAGTTAAATGAAAGTTCAAGGACGAAATCAAGCTACAAAGAGCCCAGATCCCTTCACAAGGCTTAAGGAGGGATAGAAATTCAAAGTCTAGCATGACATAAAAATGCGCTTGTCGGGAGGCAACCCGTCTCTCTCTCTTTACTTTCTTTTTATGCATTCCTTATTCCACTCGATAGACAATGTTTGATAATTTTGTTTTGGACTATTTCATTTGGACACTCTTTTTGGATTTTTGGGTTGTAATAGCTAGGAAACAATTTTCATTTTACTTGTTATTTACATTTTTAGAAATGCATGCTTAGTTCATAATTTTTCGTACTTGGAACTGGAGGCCCTATTCAGATGAAAAGGAGCTACTCTTGGCCCATGTTGCCAAGTCCATTAAGGATAGTAAGCATGTTCAAGGCCATAGCCAAAAGGTAAGAGCAAGTAATAAAGAAAAAAAGAACAAAATCCGAATCAGCAAACATACCCGATCGGACTCAGGTATACCCGATCGGGTAAGTGTTCTATTTCGTGCTTTGTCCTATTTTCTTCTATAAAATCAAATTTCTACCTTTGCTTTGCTGCTATTATCCCGTGTTCTTCATCTTTAAAGCTCAAATCTCTCAAAAAAACCTTCATTTCTTAGTCATTTCTTGCAAAATTTGTCATCATAGTTCATCCAAGGCAACATCTAAGCACTATCAAGTAAGTTAATTCTACTTTAGTTACTTCACTCTCTATTTTTCAGAAATCCAACATGAACAAACCCTAACCCAAATTTGGGGGTTTTTGATTTTACTTGAAAAACTTGTTTAAATTGGATTTCTAATGCTTCTTACATGTTATAGAGTGAATGTTAGTGATTAATTAGCAAGCTTACTATGATTTGAATGCTCATATGCCAATTAGAATACTCATCTCTACTTTATGCTAAAAACTCATGCTTAATGGTAGTATAATGCTTTAATCCATGCTTTATACTTTGAACTTATGCTCTTATTGTGTTATTTTAGCATTAGTACCTTTAAGTAGTGCCCAAACTCAAGATTCAAGTGTAATGTTGCTCAAAATCTTAGTGAAATATTGTTATGCTTAAAAACATCAATTTGTGCTCAAAAGTAGCATGATAATGTTTCACTTATGTAATTATGCTTGAATTTGTGCTTAAAAGCCTAGTATTCTAATACTTATGCTATCAATTTGTGTTTATGATGAAGTGTTCTAATACTAGTTTCTTGTAGCAAATGGCACCTAAACTAAGTCTTAGGAGATCAAAGAGGGCAAGAACTACCAACCAAGGGGAAAGTAGTAGAGCCCGTGAAGAGGACGTAGAAATGCTAGAAGCCGACAATCAAACCGGAAATCAAGGAGGACAAGGTGCTATGCATGATCCCGATTTTCCGGATGTGGAGTTTAGTTCGATCAAGCAATGGCAAAGTTGGTTTATTATCAAGAGCAAAGGCATGAGAGCTACCAAATTCCTTGATATTTCTTCTTGAGAGCACATGGATCTTTATAAGCATGTCAAGGTATTATTTAGGGGTCTAGGAATGACTACTGGTATGAACTTTAATTATAAGACCTACCCCCAATTGACCCTTGAATTCTTGAGTTCATTTAAGTTGCAAAGATCTAGGCAAAAAGACTCTATTCCTCAAGTTCGCTTTCGATTGTTCAACAATGACTATAATATGGACTTAGGGACCTTTGCTGACCAATTCAGTCTCACCCATAGGGATACTGTTACCTCACCTCCCGAGGGCTTTGATGTTAGCCATGTTTGGAGCACCATTTCTACTTATCCTGTCGCACGTTGGGACCATATCCCACACCAACACATCCATCATCTCGCCATTAGAATCTGGCAAAGATTCGTGGGAAGGACCTTCTTGGGTCGTGCTGAGCCACATTTGGTGAGATGGGTGGAGTTGGATATTTTAGGAGGCTTCTTGAATGTAAATGGTGATGAACCGTGGTCGATTAGCATTCCTTACTATTTTGCTGTTCAATTGACTAAAGCCACTAATCCAAAGAACATTGGCATTGTTTATGGAGGCCTTATCACTCGCCTTGCTACGCGAGTTTGTGGTTTTAACCAAGCCACAACTGACCTCCAGGCATTGACTACACCTCCCACTGAGATGGGAAATGGGTTGGATTTTGATTATTTTGTGCAGCTTAATTGGTTTCGTGTCTCTCACCCCTATATGATCTAGAGGATAGCTGGCCGTGATTCGGTCAAGTTGACCGATTAGGTGAACCAGATTCCATTGCTTAGGCAGCGTCCTTGACTTCAGGAGGGTGAGGCCATCTTACCCCGTCCCACTTATTTTCTTCCTGTTGGGGATATTACCCCCGATGACCCCCCTGTCCAGATTAGATCCCGCCGCCCGGAGGTAGGATCATCGTCTCAGTCGACCCATGCTACGACCCATGCTACGGGCGACGTGACTACCATGTTTCAAGCCTTGACCATGTCCATTGATAGAGGCAAGGTGTGATTAGACCTGAGGGCCCCCACCCGTCTTTCTATACTTGGCCCGAAGGGGGGTATGGTACTGCTTATGATGCAGTGTGCATCAGACCGGACCTGATTACTGTGGTATTGACTATGGCGTCGAGAGTTTTGGAGGATATGGAGGTGATTTTAGTGCTCACCAAGTAGATGAGTACCAGTCCTTTGGAGCCAGCAACCCTACCGGGATCGTTGCTTCTAGTAGTAGTTATTATTCTGCAGATGATACCTACTACACAGATGCTTCTGGATCCGCATCCGAGCCGCCTCCTTCAGAGAGGAGAGGCCGTAGCTGGTGGTCTTTGAGATGAGATGCTGACAAGCTCCCCTTGTTTATACTAGCTTGGGGGAGGCTAGACATTTTGTAAGCTTTTCTTTCATTCTTTTATTTTTAGCATTTTTAGTTTTCTTTTTAGCTCCTTTTCCCATTAGAATTTCATCTTGTTTCTCTGTTCTATGTGCTACCAACCGTTTCTCGGTTTGCTTCTATTATAATTGCATGCACACTGAGGACAATGTGAAGTTTTAGCTAGGGGGATGATTTGCATTTAGGACTTACTGCATTTAGGATTGCATTTAGATTTTTACTTTTCTCATTAGCTTATTTTCTTCTAATTTTATTAGTTTATTTTTTCCTTGTTTGTTTTTATCATTTTGAAAATCTAAAAAAAATCAAAAAATCAAAAAGACAAAAAGAAAAGATCATTTCCATCTTACATTTCTTAATTTATAGTTTTTATAAGCTGATGTTTCATTATGTTATGAGGAATTGTGCATTCATGGGGATGTCGTGTACACAGTAGGTAGAAAGTTGCATTTGGACTTAATTAAGCTTGATCTCGACTTTGGCAAGCTACTCATATTGTAAGGTAGAGCCTCCAGTGGTCGGTACATCTGAACCCGATCCCAGTTTAGGAGTGAGTAGTTTCTCCTTATAGTCTGCGTCACATCAAAACGCATAAGTATGGTTTTTATTCCATTTTCTATAAGTATTACTATCATGATCTACATTTTGAAGCCATTTACTCTTGTTCACATTTCGCATTGCCCAAAAACACCCTTCTTTCTAGCTACATTACATTATTGCCTACCCTTGTTGAGCTAGTAACTGACTATATGTGTAGGGGTGTTCTGTACTTTTGCGATATTCTGATAATGCCACCATTAAGTGTGAACCTGCTGTCTCGGGATTGCTGATTCCCGTGTTTTTCAGTGAAAGAAAGATTGAAAAGAAAAAGAAAAAAAACGAGAGCTTTGAAAAAAATGAAAGAGAAAAAGCTCAAAAGAGAAAAGAAAAGAAAAAGAAAAGAAAAACGCTCCCATGAATGAAAAGGAAAAGAAAGAAAAATTTTGGGAAGTCGTAACTTGATTTGTCATGTTTAATAAGCCAATATGCTGCTTTTGGCTTTGACTATTGTTTATGGAAATTGGTGTGACACCCTCGAATTTGCGGAAAGATAAACAAGTAATTTAAATAAATAAAAGATGAGAATACGTTTTTAATAGGTTCACTTTAGTGAAAATCGGTAAATTTTAAAACCGGAACCTACCATTAAATATATTCATCATAACAAAGGTGTCTTAAAGAAAAAGGTTCATAACAAAAAGGAAATAATATTATACATAAGAAGTATCTAAAACGGGAGACATATCTCCCTAATAAATACGGAAATAAAAGAGTGTATTAAATAATACAATCCTAAGAACCGAATATAGGTCCAAGGTAATACTTCACTCGCTAGCTCGTCAATGTACCCAAGCATGCATCACAAACCTGTCGACCGCATTAAATGTAAACACGGAAGCCACAGTCAGTGGGGAGTAACTCCGAGTTCTCCCAGCCACGAAATGTCGAGTTTAATAAAACATGAATAACATAAAAGAGATGTATATGGAAAATACAAAGCCTTAACATATACGATATGCTTTTCATGTTATGAAACAAATAACTAACATATAACCTAGCATATGAAGGCTAAGCTACTCATGCAAGCTATCATGTGAATCAGTTAACAACCGGTAATCCAAACTCTATCAACCGTAGCCGGCTTGCATCTCACCTTCTACGATTCATAGAATCATCAAACATGAAAGACCTAATACGTCTAGAAACAGGCATAAGTTCTTAGCACAGTCAATAGTCGACTTCTGTAACTCGAGTCTATACCACAAGGTAGGATAAACATCCTAGTCCTAGACTGCGCAGACCTAGCGACAACAGCTAACCCATTCCCTGTCTCATGACCAAAAAGTACATGAGAATCTCTACTAGGAGACCCCCTAAGCAGAGTTGGCTAGTACTTAAGGTGGCTCCATTCCCAAAGTGGAAGCAATTAGGCAGCCATGCCCCGGCTTGGTATCAAAATCCCAGGCCAGTGACACAAAAGCTATCAAGCTGTGAACTATATACTCGTTAAAGATAGTAAGGCCTATCAATGTCATGGTCTAAGGTGCTCATTTAGAATTAGAATGGTCAACACGCCATAAAATCATAATTCTCTATGAGTACTTAGTCAACACGACATATATCATACAATTAAACAGTCACGGGAAAAAACTTCCTATCATGTGACTAATTGCATATAAATCATATTCAAATATCATATCGCCTCATATCTACTAAGGCTCATTCATTCATTCATTAAATAAAACCTTACCTGAAGACAAATCCCCGACCCGAGTCCCGCGACGGGTCATCAGTCAAAACGGGGCTGACTAGATCTTAGTTTGACCAAACCCGTTTGGTCAAACCAGCTAGAAACAGAGTCTTAGCCATTTAGGCTTGAATATAAGAACATCATATTCATTTCATGCTATTTTATTCTAATTTCTAACATGTGAATTATTAATTCTTACGAAACCCGCTTGACTTAAGGGATATCAATTTAAACTACAATCTCATGCTATAATTTCTAACATGTGAGAAATAATAATATTATGGAAACCGTTTAATTAAATAATTTACTTATTAAAACTTCCCACTTGCTAAATATTACAAAACATGATATAATAATAACAATAAACTCAAAAACCGTCACAAGCCCAAAGGAGGCTCACGGGTCAGCCAAGACCGGACCGGGCCGAGACTGAACCGGGTATGGGCTGGTTTGGGCCTGTTTTGGTCAACATTTCTAAAATCGTTTCTTAATATTTCCCGCATGCTTAACATATTTAAAACCCGTCAAAACAACAACAAAACAATCAAGTATCGACACAAGCCCAAAGGGCCAATTAACGGGCCAACCAAGACCGGGCAGCCGGGCCTGGACCGGGCCTGAACCGGGCCTGCCGGGCCTGTTTCTCGGCCACCAGTCACGGCCACCACCAACAAAAACCCCAAATTTATTTCTAACATGTTTTAATTAACAACCATCCATTTTAACAACCAATTCAACCATCATTCATACTAAAATTATGATTATGAACAAATCATCCAACATGTCAAAAACACTAAATATGTTAAAAACTCATAAAACTTAATAATAATAACAACCTAGCATGTTACTACTTAAAACCGTAAATAACAAAAAGATATGTGACATTAATTCGTCGAGTAACTCGGTAATCGTTACCTTAGCTAGCACAAAACCAAATAGCACCAAAATAAGACCTAAAAACCCGTCTACTAATCTTCTTCTAAAATATACGAGTCACCAAACTCGTCTTCATAATCTTCTCCTATAAGAAATGACAAAAATAACATTATTAGTATTAAAACTTGATTTCAACAATTAAAATGTTGAAAACGATTTTGTTGGAATTGAAAATGAAACGTACACGGAGATGAAGAGCGGAGAGGAGACTCTAGAAATATAATTTAGAACGGATTTGGCCAAGTAACGAAGGTTTTGTGACGATTTTGCTCAAGAACGATCTCAAGAACACGAAGAACAATTGTGATTATATTAAACAAGGTATTAAGTAGATATTAAGTTGATTTAATGTAAAATAAAAAGATAATTAGTGAGTAAGAGGGGAGGTTGGACCGTGTAATATGGGGGATTAACGGGAGTCGGGTTTTGAACTTGTTGTTACGGGATTGACTCAGGTTTTATAAATATCTTAGATATTATGGTAAATATCTAGATATTATTAGATATTATGTTAGTTTAATCAAAAGAAATGAAAATATCTAATCCTAAAGGACAAGAGGGAGAGGCGTGTGGAGGAGGAAGAAGTCGGGTCCGGGTTTAAGCGATTTGTTGCGGAATTTAAGTTGACAGATCAATAAAGTTACAAATATCTTAGATATTTGTATTAGTTTAATCAAATTAATCAAAAGCCCTAAAATGAGGGAAAAAGGTGCCTTGGGGCGTGTGGCACATGTAGGAGTCGGGTTTTGGGTTTGTTTCGGGACTTAAGTTGACTCGGGAATAGTTAAATGAAGTTCGGGTTTAAACCGTATAACCTACTCTTTAATTCCAAATAAATTCAAAATAATTATATTAAATTATCATAAATTCAAATAAATCGTAATAAGTTAAAATAAATTAAATTTATTACTTTTCAAATATAATTTCGGTCTTTCAAATTACGGGGTGTTACAATTGGTATGATTTGGATTGAGTATCCACTACACATTTGGTTATTACTAACTTGACTTAAAGCCCCGCATGACCAAAATCATTTGTCCACTTTCTTACCCAAATTTCCCAAGCGTCTTCTTTATTTCTCTTGGCTTCTTACATTACATTTTGATCATGATTAGTCTTACTTAATGAATTTGGATTGTCTACCATACTAGACTGCGGGCCCATTCTTATAAGTTGTAGATAGGAGAGTGTCGCTTCAAATTTAAACCAATATTTCCTATTTCACAATAATTTGAGTGAAGAGTGTATCGAACGAGTCCATAGTCAATAAGATCCTTGCTTCATTACCCATTGTTTGCATTGTAACTCCTTGTGTGAACAATGAGTCTTCCTTGCTTCAATACCCATTGTTGCATTGTAACTCCTTGTGTGAACAATGAGTCTTCCTTGCTTCATTACCCATTGTTTGCATTGTAACTCCTTGTGTGAACAATGAGTCTTCCTTAATTCATTAGCCATTGTTACATTGTAACTCCTTATGTGAACAATGAGTCTTCATTGCTTCATTACCCATTGTTACATTGTAACTCCTTGTGTGAACAATGAGTCTTCCTTGCTTCATTACAGATTGTTACATTGTAACTCCTTGTGTGAACAATGAGTCTTCCTTGCTACATTACCCATTGTTGCATTGTAACTCCTTGTGTGAACAATGAGTCTTCCTTGCTCAATTACACATTGTTGCATTGTAACTCCTTGTGTGAACAATGAGTCTTCCTTGCTACTTTACACATTGTTGCATTGTAACTCCTTGTGTGGACAATGAGTCTTCCTTGCTTCAATACCCATTGTTGCATTGTAACTCCTTGTGTGAATAATGAGTCTTCCTTGCTTCAATACCCATTGTTGCATTGTAACTCCTTGTGTGAACAAAGAGTATTCCTTGCTTCAATACCTATTGTTGGATTGTAACTTCTTGTGTGAACAATGAGTCTTCCTTGCTTCATTACCCATTGTTTGCATTGTAACTCCTTGTGTGAACAATGAGTCTTTCTTGCTTCAATACCCATTGTTGCATTGTAACTCCTTGTGTGAACAATGAGTCTTCCTTGCTCCATTAGCCATTGTTACATTGTAACTCCTTGTGTGAACAATGAGTCTTCCTTGCTTCATTACCCATTGTTGCATTGTAACTCCTTGTGTGAACAATGAGTCTTCCTTGCTTCATTACACATTGTTACATTGTAACTTCTTGTGTGAACAATGAGCCTTCCATACTTCATTAGCCATTGTTACTTTGTATCTCCTTGTGTGAACAATGAGCCTTCCTTTCTTCATTAGCCATTGCTACATTGTAACTCCTTGTGTGAACTACGAGCCTTCCTTGCTTCATTACCCATTGCTGCTGTAACAACCCGAAAAGTACCCAATTTTCTAGTAAAAATATTTACTAACACTTTTCAGTAGAACTTAAGTTTTTAAAATAGAATTTATTGTTTCGGGTCGTATTTTGAAATTCCGCGTTCGTATTTGGAATTTCTGGGAGATTTCATGAAAAGACCGTTTTTAGTCATCTTTGACTTTTCTTGACTTTTAAGTCGTCTTTGACTTTTTCTTGACTTTTTAAAGTCGTCATTGACTTTTCTTGACTTTTAAGTCGTCATAAACTTTTCTTGACGTTTAAGTCATCTTTGACTTTTCTCGACTTTTAAGTCGACTTTGACTTTCGTTGACTTTTTCCCGACTCGCCTTATAAGTTTGAAGACCGAAATTTATTTAAAAAAATAATATTTTTGATTTATTTTTATTTAGATTTATTAGAATTTATGATAATTTAATAAAATTATTTTGAATTTATTCGGAATTTATAATAAGGTTTTACGGTTTAAACCCGGGAATCATTTAACTATTCCCGACTCATCGCAAATCCCGAAACAAAATCGAAACTCGACTTTGGCATGATGTCACCCGCCCATGTCATCGTTTTCCACTCACAATTAGATATTTTAATTATTTTGATTAAACTAAT
>JAIUZE010019099.1:0-10351 GCA_022085475.1 Heliosperma pusillum
TCTTCATCAAGAGTAATCTCATGAGCCATTAGGGTTCCAAGTAGCTCTTGATAAGATAGGTTAGATAGATCTTTACATTCCTCAATTACCGTCACCTTAGGTCTCCATCGTTTAGATATACTTCTAAGGATCTTTCTGGCAATTTCCTCGGAGTCAAAAGTTTTTCCAAGATTTTTCAATTCATTAATGATACTGGAGAAGCGAGTAGACATGCTGTCAAGCGATTCATTTTGTTCCATGGAGAACAATTCGTATTTTCGCATAAGTAGAGCTATGCGTTGCTTTTTGACAACAGTTGTCCCCTCATAAGCTAACTCAAGACCAGCCCATATTTCCTTGGCAGTAGAACTAGATGAGAAACGATCAAATTCAGTATGGGTCATGCCGTTTTGCAACAGACTAATAGCCTTTGAATTTTTCTCAGCTTTCTTATAATCTGCCTCAACATAGTCATCTTCTTTCTTTTCGATGGAAGTGCCAGTAGCCGTTCCAAGCATGATCTTATTGGGACCATTCTTAATAATTAGCCAACACTTCCAATCGTTACCCTTTATGAAATGGGTCATCATATTTTTCCATAGACTGTAGTTCTTCCCATCGAATACGGGACACTTCAGATGTTTGGAATCCATTAAAATAAAATTTAAATGCAGCGGAAAATAAATAAAAATAAAAAGATAAATGGATCAGACACCTTGCTGTAAGGCAATCAAGAGCACGAGGCTCTGATACCAATTGTAGAGTCTATTGATCGAATACGAAAGAGGGGGGGGTGAATTGAGTATTAAAAACTAGCCCCACTTTTTCGATTTATATGATATGTAATTAATTTTGATCTTATGAAATTAAAAATCCAACTATTAATTAATCACAGTAAGCGCGAATAACGAATAACGAAAAGTAAAGAGATAAGAGAGAGGCACCAGCGCGATTTTTGAAGTGTTTCATTTCACACGTTGAAACCTACTTCCCACTATTCTCGATTAATATTTTATTACCTTTCTACGGATACAAAATTACCAACCCCACTCGTAATCAATCAACACTCGTATGATTATAACTCAGATGTGAGTATCGTAATATCTAATACTATCTTACGCTAATAAGAAAGTACAATATAACTCACACAGATTCCCGTTAACGAATTGTAAGCTTATAATGATGTACTATTATCCAATAACGTATTTCACTCAAGCGATTGATAATAATTGATGCACGACTCTTTTAAAAACAAACTCTAAAAATAATAAATATTTGCTCAAAGGTTTGCTTTAAAACGATTTTGGAAAATCAACACAAGTAAAATAAATAGCCGTGTGATGTATTGTGTTTCGTGTGTATGTCGTGTACCTTTGCAATTGTATGTGAATGAGTATTTATAGTAGTAGAATTATAGTAGATCTAAAACCCTAGTATAATATTTAATAAAGATACTTATCTTACCATAAAATAATATTTGCTAATCTTTTAGAAATATCTTTATCTCAAAATATTATTTGGTTTATCTTATAGAAATATATTTATCTTGATATCTCAAAATATTGTTGTAAAGATATAGTAGAATCCTAGATTAGGTAAACTAAGGAAACAACCTAGATTGGCCGAAATCCTCTAGCTCACGAAACCCTAGGAGCACGAATCCCTAGGTGGCACAAACTAGGTTTCACGAAACCCTAGATGGCTCAACCACTAGGTGGGCTAATTAGGTTAACAACAAATTGAGATAGAATATATTAGAAACCCTAGGTAGCATGACAACCCATAAGTTGTATTACTAACCAATAGCATCTCATAAATATATTCTCTATTAAAATAATTGATAAATATAAAAATAAAACTCTTTCACTTTTGAAAACATTTCAAAACATTTTATTTCCAAAATCATGCATCACTATTTTATCATTCAAAATCATAGGCTAAAGCTATAACTTTTGAACATAAAATCTCTCGAATGGAATAGTTACCGAATGACGACCTATACTATCTAATCTTCACAAAGATCTTCAGTATACGGATCATCTCTTCATCTTGATCACACAGACCCTCCATCTCGAGTCTTGTGTTGTTTGAGGTAGATCTTGCTTGAAACGATTTTCTTTAAAGTTATGCCTGGGTAGCTATAACTTCCATGTTCACTTCCAAAGTTATTCCTGAAGTTGTTATAACTTTGTCTCACAAACTTTATCAAAGTTATGCCTAACTTTGATCTTTCTTCTCATAATTGTTGCTAGCTATAATAAGACTAAAGCACACAATTACACGCATATGATATATCGAGTAAAACATATAATTACGTAAACACATGTCATTATCAAAACTATCAAATTGGTCCAACAATTCACATATTGATAATCATTTCCTCCTTCATTGTTATAAGAAACATTATTCCCACAAACTTCAAAGGTGTGTCCATACCCATTGCAAATTTCACAAGTAGGGGTTTGATAAGCTTCCACAATGGGAGGTGCATAAGACCCACTAGCTTCATTCACATGATGGCCTTGACTTTGATTTTGAGCCTTTTGAAGCTCGGCAAAACCCTTAGTAAAAGTTTGTGTGAGCAAATCAATCTTGGCATTGGTATCCGCATTTGAAAAGTTCTCACTTGGGTACTTAGAACTCCTCCTCAAGCTATTTCCTCTAGTACTAGTACCATAGCTAGACTCCGATTCAACCATCTTTTTAATCAATGCCAGATAGGCTAAAATACGGTGTCGTTAATTCCACAAATTAGCTAAATCAAATAACAATTTATAAAACCAAATCTAGACTCAAACCAACCTAAATAAAAGGGTAGTAAGGGTAAGAAAATGATCGAACCCAAGGGAAAGCGGTATTAGCTAAAATAATCTAATCTAGACTCTTGCAAAACATCAATTGACAAAATTAATGACTCTAATCACAAATTGAGACACTAATTACTAATTAAGATACTAATCAAAACAAAAACTTAGATTAATTACAAACTATGATATTCACAATGGAAAACATGTAGATAACAAATAAGGAGAAAGTTTTTCATGAGAAATGATTTTCAAGTCTAAAATTACAAACAACAACTAAATACTCAAAGATTCAAATATGGAGAAATAACTTAGTGCAATTATCCCAAGTTCCCCCGCAATTAACAAAGTAAAGACCCTTCTTTCCTTCCTTTCTCTAATTATCTATTACAAACTTCTAAAAACTAGCCACCAATGAATTAAACCATCCATAAATGACTCAATACAACTAAACCCATACTTATTAAAACATAAGCATAAATAAAGATGCAAGCTTTAAGCACAAAACCATAGAAACATGCTAGAATCATGTAATAAAACATTAAACCATGTCCTAAATACACAATAACCCAAATTCCACTCAAAAGATTCCAACTTTTAAACCAAAGTTACAATCTTTCAAAGTTGCTTCAACAAATACCAAGACAAATCAACCAAATTCATCAAGACAAAGCAATTTAATCAAACAAACAATTACTAAGATGGTTAGTCTCAACAACCATTCATTTAACAATGAAATTCAAACATAGGAAAATGGAATTAAATAGAGAAGGAAGGATTAAAAAGGTCTTACAATGCTAAAAGGGAAGAACTTGTTCAAATTACACTAAGCAAAAGAAGATCAGCTACCCATAGTCTTCATATTACAACCAATTTCTAAGCAAAAATCCATTACAAGAGCCAAAGTTTTAAGAACAAAAATAGAGAAACCTAAGGAAAATATATTGTTGAATGTTGAATGCTTGATCCCCCTTCTCTCTCTTCAGATTTCTTCTTTTATACCCTTGGTCCGCAAACCTATGGGCCTTGAAAGGTGGGCTTCCAAAAGACAAGACGAGAAAATGAGAAAAACCCGTGCTGAGAAATGACGCAGGCTGCGTCCTACGACGCAGGCTGCGTCGTGCTGACGCAGGCTGGGTCCTACGACGCAGGCTGCGTCGAGCGCTGCCCGATTTTACCTTTGCTTCCTTCTTGACTTTCGTTGACCCATAGTCTTTTGGCCCCGCCTTGACTTCCATTGACCCATTGAGCTTGGTCTTCATACCTTGGTGATTCATTGCTAGCCCACTCCAATTTCCGGGTTTTTGGGTCTCGGGTTTTCGGGTTTGACTTTCATTGACTTTCGGGATTTGACTCTCAAAATTGACTTAAAATACTAAATACTAACATTATTACAAAAACTAAAATTAACATAAAACATAGCTAATGACCCGTAAAAAGTAAAACGAAAGACTCTAAAAATTACTACTAGACACGACAATATTTGACGTTTTCAATGCCGCCCCTTGTTGGTCATTCAAATGATCAAAACTCCCCCCCGCGGAAGCATTCACCATAGCCTTGGTTTGAGGGAGAAGAGTTTGATAGAATGTTTGAGTGACATACCAATCTGCAATGCCATGATGAGGGCAACGGGCAAGTAGATCAATGAACCGATCCTATGCCTCTCCCAAGGATTCTCTATCCTCTTGTTGAAAGGTTGTTATCTCATTTCTTAGCATTGCCGTTTTGGAGGCGGGGTAGTACTTACTTAGAAACTCCTTAGCCAAGTCATCCCAAGTAGTGAAAGTGTTTGGAGCATGGTTATTCAACCACCTCTCCGCCCGGTCTTTACGAGAAAATGGGAACAACATTAGACAAAGGGTTTCCTCGGGCACACCATTCCTCTTCATGATTCCTACCCTACTTTTGAACTTCCTCAAGTGGGCATGAGCATCTTCATCGGGAAGGCCTCCAAAGCTATCCCGCTCAATCGAACTCATTTGAGCCGGGTGTATCTCAAAGTTATTTGGGGCCAAGACACCGAAATTGATTGGAGATTGGGTATCATCATGGTTGGGACGGTTACGGTCACGTAAAGTAGTCATTTGTGGTTGATTTTGTTGTTGAGGTATTGTGGGTGGTGTATTTGGTAATGTATTGTAGAAGGGGTTTTCGAATATGGGTTCAATGGTGTTGTTTTGTGGGTGATCGATTGTTGGAGTGGATGTAGAAGCGATTGAAGTATTGGCTTGTTGATGGCTAACCCTTCTTGAATTCCTAACCCAAGCAAGTGTATTAGCTTGGAGAGTCCTAAATAACTTTTCGGGCACCGGATGGCTCAAGAACAACCCTTCACCCCTAGGCATGCACTCAAAAGCAACTCAAAAACAAGTTAGACTCCTAGTGTGTTTTTGGGCACACTAGGGAAAGACAATAATGCAAGGCACGCTACAAATAATCTAACAACTTAAAACCAACAAAAACAACAAGTAACTTGGCTAAATCTAAGACACAAAACAAACTACGAGTTTCCTTACGCCATCCCCGGCAACGGCGCCATTTGATGAGGGTTTCAACGTCAAAACAAACATCAAAAATAACCCGATAAAAGTAGTATAAAGGGGTCGAATCCACGAGGATGGAGGGGTCAACTACAAGTTCGATCGCGTCCTATTCTAGCCTAACAAAGGTTGGATTGGAAAAGTAACTAAAAACTAGTAAATGCAAGTAATCGCTAAATGATAAGGTAAAGACAATTAAGGGAAAAACTAAGGTAAAAGGTTCACCTTATGGGGATTTATGGGTAGTCGGGTAATTAGCAAATGGGTAACAAATTCGAGTAGGATTAATTGCTAATGTCTCAACAATTAATAATCATCAACAAAGCCATCGCATTTGTCTCAAATCACCCATATAAACACTAGTCTAATCATTTCTACCACCGTCGCTTAAGAAATAATCAAACCATGCTTGATAAAATGGGCAACTTTCGTTTACACATTTCATCAAACACTTAGTGCGCATATGGGTAATACCCAAATTATTACCACAAATATACTAATTACCCAACTAAATATCCCACATAATCCTCCCTTAGGCTCCCACTAAACCCTAGAACGGAACTACTCACACATGCTAAAGGAAATCAAACAACTACAGGCAAAGGATAGTGAAATGAACATTATGCTATGGAGATGAATAATTATAACATTCAAATGATAAACAATAAACTAGAAGTGAAAATAATTTGCATAAATAACAAAAAGATGAGAAATTTATACCAACAAGCTTGTATTAGTGAATAGGGAGAATGTCTTCACCCCAAAATCCTCAATACAAATCCAAAACTATGGTAATTCTACTAGGAAAGACTAGATCTACCTACTTGAAATGAGAAATTAAGTTTAATTAGGGAACGATTAAGAGAGTAATTAGTGCTTAATAGAGGTTCCAAATTATCTAGGGTTTTGTGCTAAGAGATAATGAAAAGCTGCCTACAAACTATTAGGGGAAGGGTATATATAGGTATCTCGAAATTAGGACAGAAAATAGAGGAGAAGGCGAATTTTGCGGTGTTGTGTTCCTGGCCGGTCGACCGGCCGCCGGTCGTCTGGCCGGCCGGGAGCACATCGGTAACTTCATTTTCATTGTCTTCAAAAATTCTTCTAAGTATGGAAACGTGTTCCCAGCCGGGTGACCGGCCGCCAGTCCCCCACCGGCCTGGAGCACAAATGACTTCCCAAGCACCTACTGATGTAGTGCAGGCCGGGTAGGCGACCGGCCGCCGGTCGACCGGCCGACGCTACCTGGGCCTTTTCTTCTCTTCCTCTTCTTCTTTCATTTGGGAGTGTGTAGGCTGTGCCGGGTGGCCGGCCGCCGGTCAGAGGACCGGCCTGCGCCACCTGAAGGCTTCTTTACTCATTCTTCTTCTCATCTTCGAATCCCGACTCATGCAAGACCTTTATGCTCCGATTTCTTCATTTCCGCCTTAATTCCTAAAAATTAAGATCGACATTCATAGCACGGGAAATCGGGAAGCAAAATGCAATCAAGGGCACGCAAATCCGTGTAAACGGACCAAAATGGGGACGAAAATGAGGGAAAAATGTGACTAATTAAATGCTTATCACACAACCAGTATCTAGTACCCAAGTTCCGAAACTTGCATGGTTAATCTCAATCATATGAATAAAAGATGACGTACCAACAGGAGTGACGCGGCCTGATTTTACGTCTTCATCATACACGGGACAGTTCCGCCTCCAATGCCCAGTCTTGTGGCAATGGTGGCACTCCAAGTTTTCCTTGCTCTTTGTCTTGCCTTGTGAGCTACCGCTAGTCTCACCAGGCCCACTCTTGACCTTTCCTGGCTTTTTAAACTTCGGTTTCCCTACAGCTAGGTCAGCCTGAGCCTTGCCCTTACCTTTACCCTTGTTGCCAATCATGAGAATGTCCTGCTTCAAGCTCCCACTCAATTTCAGATCACTCTCGGTCTGTACGAGAAGTGAGTAGAGCTGATCAAGACTTTTCTTCATATCATTCATATAGTAATTTGCCCTGAAAAGGGCAAAACCATCATGAAGTGAATGAACCACTCGATCAATAATGATCTTCTCATCGATTTTGCAACCAAGAGCGTCCAGCTTCTCGACATTCTCGATCATAGCAAGAATGTGTGGGCTAACCGCTTGGCCCTTCTGGAGTTTTGCCTCAAAGAAGCGACAGGTATACTCATAGCTAACGATCCTCGGAGCTTTCGAGAACTCGTTAGAGAGAGTGGTGAAAATCTTGTTTGCACCCTGGGCTATGAATCGCCTCTGCAAATTGGATTCCATTGAAAAGATGAGTACGTTCTTTATCGCACCCGCCTCCATAACGAAATCACTATAAGCAAGTGAATCATTGACTCCTGCATTGGGGCCTGGGTTAGTCGGTAGTGGCTCAGTCAAGTACTTGAGCTTACCGTCAGCAATGGCAGCATTCCGTAATGCCGCCTCCCAATCCGCAAAGTTGGACCCATCATTCTTCAGTCGCGTGGACTGATTCATGTTGTCGATAAAGATCTTTAGCCAGGACTCGCGAGCGAGTGTAGCACTTGGTATTGGGTCATCAGTATGGCCAGCCATTTTGTTATTTTGCAGTAATATCTGTATATGTGACTGTGAAAAAGAAAATAAAATTGATAAGTATTCATCGTTTTAAATTTGAGTCTAATGAAAAACTGTTTAATGCGATGACTCGTGCATTTATACAATTGACCTCCCTCAAGAATTATATAAATGATCCCAAGACTCAATTTCTGTAAATTGATAAGCCAACCTCTTGGCTAATTCTACCTTTAGAATTCTCGGTCGATAAATTTCTGTAAATTCTATCTTTTAGTCCATTATAATCCCGTGATATTACTCGGACTACAATGTTGAGGTAAAATAGGTCAACACTCACTACTTACCCAACGTAGAAGGGTTTATATCATGACTTCCGACGAAGAAGGGGTTCATAGTAGTTTTTCCTATTAAGACTAATCTCAATTTTCATTTTAGAGGAAGATCACATCATCTTAAATTTAATTCATTTTAAGTGAACAAATGTCTAGCATTTCGTGAATGATTTAGACTAAGGTGACGGCCCTATGAACGATTGACATCTGTATGTCCATGATGAAAATTCAAACTATATGAATCATTTTTCATGCATTTTAGGTGGTTTGGTTTAGGTGGAATATGATGCAATTATTTAACATGTGAATGAAAAGCAAAAGAATGAAAAATACGTAGACTATTACAACGGTCCTAGTGTGGCCTATCTACCAAAATGAACAGTAAATACAAGTTTGGAATCCATCCTTATGGACCCGAGAAGCTTGACTTGATGTTCCATCTTGGTCCATGAAGCGGGAGTGAGCATCCGATCTCCGTCTTTAGTCTTCTTAAATTACATTTAAAAATTACAAAATAAACCTATTTACATTCTAAATCCAAAACATAATTAAAAGAAAAATAAAAGGAGATTCGAGATCTCAAAATTACATCCAAACCATGTTTTCATCATTACGAAAACATGATCAACTAAGGCCACACTAGGTATTACATTTTTCAACCAATTGCAAAAATACGTAAATAAACCATTCATTCATTCATTCATTCGACAAAAAAAAAACATCAACTAAATAAATTAATTATACAAAACATAATTCATTAATTAGGTTGATTAATTATCCAAACCACCATTTTATACGATCAAAATTATGTGACAATTCCTTAATTGCCCACAACAATTTTAATCTTTCATAATCCATTTTATTTTAAACCTTTTTAAAATAATCGGGTATCATTATTGTGAACCTTTTCACAATAACAAACATACATTATCTTTATAATACCAAAAAAAAACAAACAAACAAATTTTTTTTTTCTCTGTTTACTGTTCACGTGAACAGTACCAGTCCCAAAATTTTTTTTTTCTTTTTCTCACGGTTTAAGCAAAAACCGAAAAGAAAAAAAAACGTTAAAAAAAAAAAAAAATACCTGCTGCTAACATAAAAAAAAAATGAATTTTTAATTTTTTTTATATTGTACAGTAGCAGCACCAAAAATAGGAACGGTTTTAAGACGATTATGCTTATATTAACTAGATCGGTGCAAACAAAACAATGCCTAATCGTTATTAAACATTGATACAAATAGATAATTCAAATTAACCTTTTAATATGAACATCTAAAACAATTTATACCGAAAATATATTGCACAAAAATGATGTTCATTAACATCCAATACAATTCCATTTACATTCTAATTTAATCCATATTAAATTAAAATATCAACAAATTCATATATTATCATATTTAACAGATTAAAACAATAATATGAATGAATCTTTAATGGAACCCTAAAAAAAAATCATCACGGCAAAAAAATTAAATTATCAAAACCGTGAGTTTGATTTTTAAAAAAAAAAATTTGAATTTTTTTTCTTTCAATAATCATACAATTTAATATTTATGAAAATCAAATAAAATAATTTCTTAGCCCTAAGGCTCTGATACCACTTGTGGGAATATATCCGTATACGTCCCTTTAAACTTACAGGATTATAATGAAATTACGATTTATATGATTAACGGAACATAAACGAAATTGCATAATAAACAAAGGGATTAGGAATAACCTTTAGTCCTCGTAAATTCGGCCTAAGAACAGATATCAAAGTAGATATCCTCCTAATCGTAGCACCCAAGACTGACCGAGATATGCCCTTGTAATTGCTAGAAATATTAGAGAGAAAAGAGTTTGTATATTTTTTCTTTTTAGATGTGAAATTGATGATGAATAATTAGAGAGTTGGAATTAGTCTAAAACTTCTCCATATACTCCCTAGGTCACGGCACACATAGGAGAAAAATAAGGGTTATTTTTTCTCTTATTTTGTTACCAATTTGACCGAAATTCCTCAGTGTATTTGGACTCTTTTTCGGTTATATTAGCTTCCATTTAATATAATGTTATACATATTATATTTGTCTAATATGTTGTCATACATTAATAAGGTCCATTACAACATTTTTCAGTGGATATATTAATATAAC
>JAIUZE010019100.1:0-25790 GCA_022085475.1 Heliosperma pusillum
ATAAGACGAACTTACGTGAATTCCGTCAAAGAACGAATGAGCTACGATGATTCAAAGATCGAAAAGATTTTGGAGGCAAGGGTTTTTGGTTTGCTTAGTGATGAAGAAAAGTGTTGGTGTTTGTGTTGAATGATATAGGTTAAGGAGTATGAGGGAGTATAAGTAAAGGGTGAGTCGGAAAAGTCAACGAAAGTCAAAGGCGGCTCAAAAGTCATGAAAAGTCAAAGACGACTCAAAAGTCAAGAAAAGTCAAAGACGACTCAAAAGTCAATAAAAGTCAAAGACGACTCAAAAGTCAAGAAAAGTCAAAGACGACTTAAAAGTCAAGAAAAGTCAAACTCGCCTTAAGACGGGATTCTCATGGAATCTCGCTGAAATTCCAAATACGAACTCGGAAATTCTAAATTCGACTCGAAACATAAAAAGCTAATTTAAAACTTAAATATGCTGAAAAGATTTCGTAAAATATTTCTACTACAAAAATAGGGTACATTTCCGGGTGTTACAACCACTCGGTGGAAAAAGTGGAAACGACCTATATGTACGCAAATAACCCACGCGTGAGTTACAAACAACTATTTTCATCTCCAATCACACATTTATATGTCACTGACATCAATTCACATATCTTACGCAGTAAATAAAAAATACACGTCATTACCCACCACCGCCGGAATCCGACAATCTACACTAATCGGCGACACTGAGTTCCGACACAGACCGCCGCGTTGACAGGACATTGGCGGAAAGACCGCCGTCGTTGTCCTCATTCCGCAGCGCCGTCAAACCAATTCGCACCACAAGAAATCTCCTCTTCATCATCAACTTTGCTTTCTCTGTCCTTATCACCATATTCATCACTATTGGAGCTAATAAATTAGTGTATATGGTTTAAATATTGATATACCCTATATCAATTTTGTTGTACCTAATGACTAGTTTTGTGTAACTACCCACTGTTTAAATGTACATTGATATAGATACACAAAACTACTTACTAGGTACAATAAAACTGGCTTGCGATACGTCATAATATAAATCAGATACACTAAATTTCGTTTGATTAAAAACCACGCACAACTCCTTTCCGACCATTATCAACAGGCACCTTGCACCGCCAGCGAAAACCGTGACGCGCAAGGATTCAGGTAGTTGGCAAACCTTCAATTTCAGCGACGACGAAGGCGAGAACGGAAGGGGATCGGAAGAGGGAAGAGAATAAGGCGTGACACGGCTCCAGCAAAACGCCGAGGACTCTCTAATTCCTTCTGACATTGTCGCGATTTGGGATGAATAATAGAGGCGACGAAGGTATTCACTTCACGAAGGTGTTCGGTGGTGGTAGACCGGCAATTTTGGTTGTGATTGTGGTGGTTGCCGTAGTTTTATGGTGGTGGTGGTAGGCTGGTAGATAGGGATGAATGATTAAGTGGGATTTGGGTTTGGGTAGTTTGTAGATGACAAATAATGGTGAGTGACTATTGTTGTTATAATTAGGAGAGAGAGTGTTATTTTTACTTATTAGTAAGTCGTTTCCACTTTTTGCACCGAGTGGTAGTTTGCACCGGGTCTTGACTATATATATATATATATATATATATATATATATATATATATATGTATTATATATATATAATATATATATATATAGATCTAATATATATATATATAGAGTCAAGACCCGGTGCAAACGACCACTCGGTGCAAAAAGTGAAAACGACCTTACAAATATCACACGCTCTCCACTTTCTCACAACCAAAATTCATTTATTTAATTCCCCCAAACCATATCCCTCTGCAAACCCAAACACCACCAATCTACAACCCAAAATTCCCCCGTAACCGTTCATCACCTATCACAGCAACATACATGTCGTCACCGACGACGACGGTCACCATCAACGCCATGTCAACGTCTCCGGCGACAATGGCCAGCAACTTCGATGAATTGTCGCATTATGCCGACGCAACTCCATCATCACCATCACATATCGTCGATCATGGATTCCATTATCTCCCTCTTTTAGTCTCTGTCTTCCCTTTTGACCCATTCGTTTCCATTTCGCCAGCGACAAGATCAGACTTCACTTTTTAGTCAGACAACGACACTTGCCAACGAGAATGCTCGACACCCCTTCAACGAATCGTCGTCGATGGAGGAACTTCCTTCATCTTTTGTAACTCCGCTATTAAGATAATACTAGTATACCACAACCCCATCCTTTATTACGCATATACAAAATTTGTGTACCTGGAGTCTAATTTGATGTATCTCGAACAATTTTTAATGTACCTAGTAATTAATTTCATGTATCTATGTTAAGATACATTAAATCAGTGGTTAGGAACATAAAAAAATTGTGTAGATACGTTGAAATCGGCTGGCAAACCAGAAACAATAACCAAATTTGAGGAAGTGAGGTAGTCGTCGCCGGCTACTTGCCATATGCAATTTATCAATTCGGACAAAGATTACCCGTTCGATTCCATCGGCCTTGCATCACAAAATCTCATCAACCACCATTAGCAGTGGCTCGAGCGGAGGCTATGGATAGTTCGATGGAACAGTGATAGGAGTGACGACCGGAGCTCCGATGATATCAAGAAAATAGAGGGGAATATGGAGGACAATAAAGGGGAAACATCGGCTTCGGCGACGGAGACCCATAAATATAACTCGTGGGTTGCTGTTGTTGTTTAGGTTGATGACAAAAGGGGAGCACCGTTGACGACATTCGACGTGGTGACAGCATCTAGTTTTGGCAGCATCTGGTCGTGGCGGTGTTTGACGGTGGTGGTGGTGATGGAATGTCATTATGTTAAGGGTGAGGGAGAGGAAAATGTTAAGTTTGGGTTTTGCTATTGAGATACTTTATTCGCGCGAGTCAAATTGGTCTTATTTGTTTGTTCAACTAGTTTGTTTTCACTTTTTGCACCGAGTGGTCGTTTCCACCGGATCCTAAATCTATATATATATATATATATATATATATATATATTCCTTTTTTGTGTGTAATATATTATATTTTTACGGTTATTCTGTCTTAAACTAAAACATGAGGATAAGGTTCAATATATAGATTCGGCTGCAAAAACATTTATAGATAATATCATGACTAGTCATTAAATATTCAAAAACAATTATGTAAATGTTTTCCAAACAAAAATAAAAATTAAACACCAAAACGAATTAATATATTAAGCAAAATATAACAATGTAAATACATATATCTTTCAGAAAAAATAAGAATCGGTTAGTTAAAATATTATCACATACTTAATAATTATAACACAATAATTATCAAGACTATTGATATATTTTAATATTATACATTACTAATTAGGTTAATCAAATTAATATTATTTTAAGTAAAATTACACAAAATAGTATTTGTATTAGTTCAAACTTTGGGTAACTAAAGTGAAACTAACCAAACATTGGGCAGCTAATTACAAAGTGAAACCAATCAAACCTTGGGTACCCAAAATGAAACTACAATCAAACTTGTGGTACCCAAATTGAGATTGTGCAAACCTTAGTCACCCATATTGAAATTTGGTTAAACCTCATACACCCATATTAATAATTATCAATATAACTATATTGATGGTTTTTAGTAAGGGGTAGACAAATGGAAAGTCATGTACAAAAAGTACTGAAATTAGTAAAAAACGAACTGCAAAAATAAACTTCGATCGCGAAATACTTATATATAAATTAATTATGTTTTGAGCATTAAAAAACATTAGATATGAATATAATAGACAACGTATAGTGTATATTGGTGTATAATAATTATGTTATTTAACGAGGATCAAGATAGGAAACAGAGAGATCATTTAAGGATGTTTCATGGGATTTATGTGTTTTAATACTAGGACACTCCGAGTAGTGATCCATGTTATTGAGATTGAGAGGAGGCGGTCTTATGGGATCTGTAATACTGAGCGTCTCGCTACTTAACATGAGCATAACAGTTGACATCGTTGGTCTGTGTCTCGGATCTTCTTGAACACATAACAAACCAATTTTAATGCATCTTTTTATTTGTTTTACGTGTATCTCTATATTTGAGAGTGCTTCATCCACCATATCCATGGCAGTTCCGTTACACCATTTTCTCCACGCCTGAAAGAAAAATAGACAACTTATAACTCCCGTGACCTAAGCATTTGTTTACCTTTTATTTTTGTGATACGAATAGTGTATGATTACACTTGAGGATTGTTTCAGTTTACTCAGATTAGCTTTAGTGTCTATTTTATAATTTATACGGAGAGTTAGTTGTTAGTGATTTTGATCACAAGTCATTGAAGTGCATTCGGGTTTTCAAGTCAAAGTCGGTTTTGAGCTCGTAATAGATATAATGTGAGTTTGGAATACGGAGAGTATGCTCATATAATCATATATCGAGTTCATGGTTGTAATGGATAAGGAAATTACGGGTTTTATATGTATATATATGTTGAATCGTTATTTGTGTTGAATAATTATACTCGGATTTACTAAGTATTATACTTAGTGTATTTGCGCTGATTAAACGAGAACATTGCATTCCAAATCGGGGTGGCCTAGCCCCGACCGGGGTTGGATGATTATTAATTCTGGAATTGGAAGAAATAAGCAAGATTGGTGCGTCCCCGATCGAGGTTACGCTATTCCAGGTATTTTGTTCTGTTTTCGCGCGCGTTTCAACTTGTTAATTGGGTTTCATATGAAACCCAATGACGGAAATTTTGGGATAATTCCCATGCATTATCCATTAAATAAATTATATATATATAGAGAGAGAGAGAGAAAGAGAGAGAGAGAGAGAGAGAGAGAGAAAGAGAGAGAGAGAAATATGATCATGTGAGTCATCTTAGGAAAGTTGAGTCCATAAGTCCTCTTATAGGCCCTAGGATCTTGGAGATGAATCGCTAAGATTAAAAGAGGAAAATTGTCATTAATAAGGTGTTTAACTCACTTCTCTCTCAATTACTCTAATTAAACCACTAATACATCTTTCTTCCTAACCCACTCCTCATACAATTCATTCAAAATAAACACTCCCTCATTCTCTTTAAAACACTCTCTCTTATTCTCTCTAAATTCAAAGCAACCACCAAAGAAAAATAAATCTAGATCTATAAAAAAAAAACCTTCCACCAGCCGCCACCCACACAACGCCGTCCCCAGCCGTCACCCACGACGCCAGCAACCCACCCCTTCTGTCTTCCTTCCGCCTCCCCTCCTCCTCTGACGCCGACGACAATAACCCACCACCTCTGCCTCCTTGTTAGCCACACCACCGCCAACACCGCACCACCACCTACCATCGACATCACACCACCCACTATTCAAACAACAACCACGACAACACCGCCCGAAACCACCACTCAAACTCCCTTTTTTTTCCAGATCTGAAAAAAAAATACACCTACCTCCATTTCCACCGCCTTCCACCTTCCGCCTCCCTATTCTTCTCCTTTCTCTTTTTTTTTTCCCGGATCTGTTTTGGTGTCCGAGGTGGTGGTGGCTGGTGGGGTAGTCATGGGGCCGGGTGGTGGTTGTAGGTATTGGGTTTTGGATCTTGTTTTTTCTTTTTTCTTTCCTTTTTTTGTGTGTTAAATTTGCAGATCTGTTATGTTTTTCTTATTTCTTTTTTGTTGTTGTTGTTTAAATTTACAAATCTGTTGTTGTGGGTTTTTTTTTTCCCTTTTAGATCTGATAATGATAAAGGGGTGATGCCAATAACGTCTATTAAAGTAACACAAATATTCTATTAAAGTTACACACCTTATATATTAAAGTCACATATGTAGTCTATTAAAGTAACACAAAATGGTCTTAAAGTTACATCTTTTTTATTATTTTTTGTTTTCCTAGATCTGAAAAAGTCATACATATTGTCTATTAAAGTAACACAAATTCTCTATAAAAGTAACACAAATTCTCTATTAAAGTTACACAACTTATTTATAAAAGTAACACATTTTTTTTTACTGAAGTAACACATTTCTTTTTTATGTTTTTTGTTTTTTTTCAAATTTGTTATGTTTTTATTTATTTATTTTAGATCTCGTTTTTTATTTTTTTATGGTGTTTTTATTTTCATATCTAAATTTACACTATTATAGACTAAAGTTACACAATTAAGAGTTATATAACTGAAGTTACATAGTTTTGGACTGAAGTTATACTAGTTTGGACTGAAATTACACTAGGAAAGACTAAAGAATAAAGTTACACTATAAATTACTAAAGTTACACAAATAATAATTGAAGTTTCAGTAATAAATGATAATGTTACCCTCATAAAAATGCTAAAATAAAATCTTAATTTGGGTCAAAGTTACACAAATAAGGGTTGGAGTTACACTCGTAATGACTGAAATTACACTTAAAAAAAGGCTAAATCAAATAAACTTGTCTTAAAGTTACATATATTCAAATTTATACGGTCGAAATGACATTTTGGTTGAAAGTTACACAAATAAGGGTTGAAGTTACACTCGTAATGATTAAAGTTACACTCATAAAAAGACTAAAATTACATAAACTTGTCTTAAGGTTTCATAAATTCAAATTTACATTATCGAAATCACATTTTAGTTTGAAGTTACATAAATAATGGTTGAAGTTACACTCGTAATGACTGAAGTTACACTCATAAAAAGGCTAAAATCACATAAACTTGTCTTGAAGTTTCATAAATTCAAATTTATGTAGTGGAAATCACATTTTAGTTTGAAGTTACATAAATAACTGTTGAAGTTACATTCGTAATGCCTGAAGTTACACTCATAAAAAGGCTAAAATCACATATACTTGTCTTGAAGTTTCATAAATTCAAATTATATAGTCGAAATTACATTTTAGTTTGAAGTTACATAAATAGGGGCTGAAGTTACACTCATAAATCTCAAAAACTCAAAAGTGCTCAAAAGTGATTAACTAAAGGCTAGAGAGAAAAAGTTAATTAATTAGTGCATAGGTAATTGATTAGTGTTAAGTGTGCTTTTGTCTCTACAGTCTCATTCATCCATCTCCCTCATCCAATGACTAGGATGAGGACTCATTGACGCAAACAAAATGGTGGACTCACAAGAACCTCTCTCTCTCTCTCTCTCTCTCTCTCTCGAGGCAAGATCCGGTGAGTTCACCTAAATATTTGAGTCCGTGAGTTCAGCTATACAATATCACAGATTACACATAACAATATCACTGGTTATACTAAACAATATCACAAAAAAAAACAACACAAAAGGGTAACAAATATTTTATGTCATACTACTTGTCGTTGACGAACACCACCCACCCACCAATACCTAAGACAATCCAAGCATATAGATGACACAAATAAACATTTATCCACCATTGTCATCACCCATTATTTATCCTATATTTTCTTTCCAATCTCCATATTCCTCAACCCATACACATTACTCCTATTCGGAGCTCACACCACCACCAATCACAATAAAAAATTTGATTGTCATCATTAAATTAGGGGTCGCGTCGTTGATTATGAAAAAGAATGTCGGAGGCAAGATGCGAAGTAGAGAGGAAATAGGATAAAAGAAGCTATATACAATAAACTCCGGTGAAACGTCGATAATAGTGACTATCCGCCATGCAAGGGCGAGAGAATGATGTTGTTTGTCGGAGCTTCGATACTGGAATTAATTGGTGTGAAAAAAGTATGAGAAAAAAAAGTTAGTAAAAGTGGGCAAAATTTATGTTCAGTGGTGTGATATTGTACAGTATAACCCGTGATACTGTTTAGTATAACTTGTGATATTTTATCCTGTACTCACGAACTCAAAAAGATAGGGTGGACTCACATGATCCTAATATATATATATATATATAGAGATAGGTTCTTGTGAGTCCACCATTTTTTGTGAGTCCATGACTCCTCATCCAAGCCTTTGGATGAAGGTGATGGATGGACAAGATAAAAATAAGATGAAGGGATAAGATTAAAACAAAAATGAATGGACAAGATGAGAACAAGATAGAGGGACAAGATTAGATTAAAATGGGTGGGGTTTAATGAATTCCACCTACACTTACCTTCATATTGTAACAATAAGTTTTTGTAACTTCAACTTTTTATTATTGTAACTTCAGTAACTACAAGAGTAACTTCAACCATTATTTGTGTAACTTCAAACTAAATTGTGATTTCGATACTATTAATTTGAATTTATGTAACTTTAAGACAACTTTATGTGATTTTAGCATTTTATGAGTGTAACTTCAGTCATTACGAGTGTAACTTCAAGCCTTATTTGTGTAACTTCAAGCTAAATTGTGATTCCGATTATATTAGTTTGAATTTATGTAACTTTAAGACAAGTTTATGAGATTTTAGCCTTTTATGAGTGTAACTTCAGTCATTACGAGTGTAACTTCAACCATTCTTTGTGTAACTTCAAACTAAATTGTGATTCCGATTATATTAATTTGAATTTATGTAACTTTAAGACAACTTTATGTGATTTTAGCCTTTTATGAGTGTAATTTTAGTCAATACGAGTGTAACTTCAACCATTATATGTGTAACTTCAAACTAAGATGTGTTATAAGCGTAACTTCAGTCTTTACGAACGTAACTTCAGTCCTTGAAAAAGTCACTTCAGTCCTTAAACGTGTTACTTCAGTCTTTTAACAGTGTTACTTCAGTCTTTTAACAGTGTTACTTCAGTCTTTTAACAGTGTTACTTCAATATTTTAACAGTCTTTTAAGAGTTATTTTTTAAGAGTAAAAAAACAAGATCTAAAATTAAATAAAAAACATAAGAAATTTGAAAAATTAAAAAAAGATGTAAAAAGAATATAACAAAAAAAACAGATTTGGAAAAGTAAAATAACATAAAAAAAAAGCAAGATATAATTAAAAAAAATAGATCTAGAAAGTAAAAATAACATAAAAGAACACTTTAACTAATAATGGTGTAACTTTAGCTAATAATGATGTAACTTCAACAAACACCAATAATAATAGTGTCACTTTTAGTACTTAATAGTGTCACTTCAGTACTTAATAGTGTCACTTCAGTACTTAATAGTGTCACTTCAATACTTAATAAAAGTACTAACCACAAAAAAACAAATGGTGATTTTTTAGATCTGAAAAAACAAACATGAGAAATTTGGGAAAAAAAAAACAAGATTTAAAAAAAAAAAAAGTAAATCTGAAAAATAGGACAAATAAACTCAACACAAAAAAATATAAAATATAATTCTGAAAAATTATAAAAAGTAGATAAAAATATAAAAAGGAGATAAAAAAACATAAAAACGAGATAAAAAACAAAAAAACTGAAAAATATAAACAAAATAAATTAAAAACTAGATTAAAAGAGTTGGTAGTGTACCAAATCTGAAAAAAAATAAAAAAGGAGAAGAACAGGGAGAGGGGCGGTGGCAGAGGAGGAGGGGCGCGTGGGATGGCGGCACAGGGGCGGCACATGGGAGGCGCAGGAGACGACACATAGGAAGTGGCAGGGGAGGGTGGCGGTGGGGTTGAGACGGCGGGTGCTGGGTCGGCGGGAGGGGAGAAGCAGGGAGTGTTGCCGGTGTGTGAGGAGGGGTGGCGGCGGGTGAGTGGCGGTGGCTTGAGGGGCGTCGGATTGAGGGGTGTTGGTGGGTTTGGTTTTTTTTTTAGGGTTTTTTTATGAGATGATTTTAGAGGATTGTAGTGAGAGAAGGGAGGTAGAGAGAGAGTGGTTGAATGTGAAAATGAGTGAAATTGATGGATGAAAGGATATTTATATTAGGGTTTCAAAGAGAATGGATTGTGTGTGTCTCACAATCTTGACCCTCCATTTTATTTTAATCCTAGCCCCTCATCTATTTGATTCAAGGGCTTGGATGAGGACTCATGGACTCACTCTTTTGGGATGGACTCTCTTGATCCTTTCTCTCTCTCTCTCTCTCTCTCTCTCTCTCTCTATATATATATATATATATATATATATATATATATATATATATATATATATATGATAGAATGTGAAATTATAACTTCACCTGTTCATATTCAGATTTTGTAAAAACAAAACAAAAAGAAAACTCTCTTGTTTTATTGTTCTTTGTTCTTGCCTAAGACAAAGTGTAATCGTCTTATCCTACAGAGGTTTTGAGACACCCAAAGGCTATAAGGGTCTAAATACTCTAAGGAAAGTGTGTTCAACACGATTCGGTGTGATTGATTAATACCGTCTTGTTATTGTTTTCAGTTCTGTTTTTGTGCCCTGTTTGTATTAGTTACATATTTGTAATCTTTGTAATACAAGTTCAATATATAACATTCTTAGAGTATTTACTGCATTTGAAATGGAATCAATAAGAGATATGACTTCCAAGTTCGGTAAGTTGGAGAAATTTGAAGGGGTCGATTTCCGTCACTGGAAAAAGAAGATGCACTTCCTTCTCACCGCTTTGAAGGTAGTGTATGTGTGATGATGATCATTATTTATATACATATTTTATGTCTCCCTTAGACGCATTTAACTCGATTTACCGTCTTTCCTTACTTGTTTCTATGCTATTTTAGCTAGAATATCGATTATGCCGCTTTTGTTATGTTTTAATGCAGATTGGATGCATTTGGATCTTTTTGAGTAGATATGAAGCATGGCGGAGGTGGATCGTGGGAAGTTAGGCACGGGAATCGAGAAGAATCAAGAAGAATCGAGAAGAAAGACAAGAAATGAAGAAAAGTGAAAAAACGAGCAAGATGAAGGGCTGCTCGATCGAGCAGGCTAGCTTTGCTCGATCGAGTCGCACTATTCTCTTGCTCGATCGAGCAGAAGTGCCTTGCTCGATCGAGCAAGCTATATTTCGGCGGTTTTTTCTAATTTTTCTAAACTTTAACCTAATTAATTAGATCTTTTGTATTATAAAAAGAAAGCTCGTCTTTCATAATTAGACATGCTCTTTCATGCTTTTGAATGCTTTTATGCTTTAAATCAGAAACCCTAAATTAGTTTACTTTTCCTCTGGATTTTATTCATCAAAGACGATTGTCTTTAGTTCAACTTGATCGGTATTCTTAATCTTTCTCTTGTTATTCAGTTAATTACCTTCTTGTTCTTTAATTATTCTTTGTTCATCCTTTCATTGTTGTTAATCATATTTGCCTTATTCATCATTGTTGTTATTAATATCGTCATGAGTAGCTAAATTCCTTTCTAGGGTTGAAAGGGGTTCTAGGATTGTTAGAAGGGGTAGATTATTTAATTGAATTGCAATTGCATGGTTATCGTTTGATTATCGTTTTAATTCTAGTTGCTTCATTACTGGCCAGGATTAATTAACTAGTCTCGCGAATTAGGATTGACACCGACCGGGTTAAGACTAAGATAGGCTACGATAATTGAATAGAACTCGTTTAATGATAGCGATCGCATGTTAAACTGTAGATCTAAAGGGCATAATTTAATCAACCGATCTTGTGACCTTAGATAACTTTATTGCATGATAGTTAACTTCATCCTTACTCCTAAACAATAATCCTAGTGAACCTGAGACCCTAGACTTTTAATCTCATTGTTTTCAACCTTATTAGTTTGTTATTGCTTATTATTAGTTATTATTATTAGTTGTTATTGTCATTAGCTATTAGTTATTGTTATTGATTGCTTTTATTTTAGAAACCACAATTCAAACCCCGAAATTGTTACTTTAGAGACAAACCTAGTTTAACAGATTAGATTACTACCGCCTCCATGTGGATTCGGTACCTTGCTTACCGCTGACTATTAGTTAGCAGTGAATTAGGTTTACTTTGATTAAGGAGACGCGACTTTACCCTTATTAAATTTGGCGCCGTTGCCGGGGAGGCAACAGTTTTCTGTTTGTTTCAACTTAGTTTGTCTTTTTCGTCTCAGGGAACCTAAGTTCCTTGAGACCGTTCTCATCCTTTTCTTTAGTTTTTGTTTATGCCCAGGTGTTCTAGGTCCGTTCTCGTGCCCTACGATTCCGAACCAGAGAAGACTCTCCTGTCTAGACGAAACTTTTGGAAGGAAATTCAAGAAGCGGAAGACTTGAGTACGCTTGAAACAGTTTACGCCGAATTCGTCGCAGAAAAACCATCCTTAGAAGAGGATACACGTATTTCTGCACCCACTACAACCATGCCTACTCTAGCCAGCCATTCGGAGCCTACCGTTGCATCTATTCCCAAGGGATTTAAACTCCCTACTACGACTAATAGTACGTTTGAGATTCCTCTATCTTATATCTCTTTGGTGGAGCGAAACATGTTTGGAGGAAGCCCTACCGAGGATCCTGCTAAGCATATGGAGAAATTCAGCTACTATTGTTGCTCTATTCCTTTAACGGGTGGGGTAACGCAAGATCAGATCAAGTTGTTGTTGTTTCCCTTTTCACTACGAGACGGGGCGGAAGATTGGATGAGTGAGCTAGATATGGATGCACTTGGCATCAGCGATTGGAATTCTGTGGCGCTTGCATTCTACAAAAGATATTTTCCGCCACAGAAAACCAATGCCATTCGAAGCCAAATCACAAGTTTCAAACAAAGTCCCACTGAGAACTTCAATGAGGCCTGGGTTTGCTTCAAAAAGCTTGTCAAGTCTGTTCCACATCATGGTTTGATACTTGGTTCTTATGCAACCAGTTTTACAATGGGTTATATGATGATCAGAGGACATTGCTAGATTCTGCTGCTAATGGGAGATTCTAAAATAACACTAATGATGCTAATGCTTGGAAGTTGATTGATGATATGGCTACTCACACTGCTGAGTATGGAAATCCCAGGGGTAATGTGAGGAGCGAAGGTTCGAACAATGCCATTGTAGCTCAGTTGGAGGCATTAACTGCTAAAATTGCCGAATTACAAACTTCAAAATCCTTGGAAAACAAACAAACGGTCCATGCCATGGTTCAACAAGAGCCAACCTGTGAAAGATGTGGTACTATGGGGCATAATGCAGTTGAGTGTATGAGTACGGTTGATCAAGTACTTGTTTTTCAATCCTTTAAGCAATGTACACTGTACTCTAACTTTTATAATGAAAGGACGAGAGAGCATCCCAATTTCTCCTACCGAAGTCAGAATGTTCTTAATCCCACCCCACCGCCACCTCAGCAACAAGGTTCCTCTTATGTGATTCCTCAAAATCGCAATTCCCAAGGTAACTATAACCGTTCAAATCAAGGAGGCCAAAACTTTCAACAAGCTCCACCTCCACCACCTCCAAGTAATGATATGGCGGAATTGAAAGCCATGTTGCAGCAAAGTCTCATGATACAACAAAAGTAAGATGCGCAGATCTCTCAATTGATAGCTCATAACAAGATGGTTGATACTCAAATTGCCCAATTGGCAATTCAAAATCCATACAAACAATCGGGTAATCTTCCTCCTCAAGGACACCCTCCACATGAACAAGTCAATGCTATCACCTTGAGGAGTGGGACACATTACAAAGGCCCTGAAATGATAAGGGATGAAACCAAGGAAAGTATGGGAGTTGCTGGTCAAAGTTCAAAAAACTGCGAAAAAGAGGCTGAAAAGGGGGTTGCTCGATCGAGCAAAACCCCTCTGCTCGATCGAGCAACCTATGAAAATTCTGCTCGAAAAGTTCCTGAAAGAGCCTGTTCCGAAAAACTCGATCGATCAATCCCTCTGCTCGATCGAGCAACCCCTGATCAGGATGATAAGTCTTCCAATTCATCTTCAAAAGCCAAGGAAGCCGAGCCAATTACCATTGCACTTCCCTTCCCACACCGCCAACATAAATCCAAGCTTGATAAACAGTTTGGAAGGTTTATGGAGGTGGTCAAGAATTTGCAAGTAAGTGTACCATTTACCGAGTTGATCACTCAAGTGCCGGCTTATGCAAAGTTTATGAAGGATATATTGACAAGGAAGCGGTCCTTTAATGAAGTGGAGACGGTTGCATTTACTGAGGAATGCAGTGCTGCGTTGCAATCCAGATCACCGCCTAAGCTAAAGGACCCAGGGAGTTTTTCTATTCCTTGTAATATAGGTTGCTAAGCCATTGATAAAGCCCTTTGTGATCTAGGGGCTAGTGTTAGTGTGATGCCATTTTCTATATGAAAAAAGCTTAATATGGGTCAACTTATTGTTACAACCATGACCTTACAAATGGCCGACCGTTCTATTAAACACCCTTTAGAGATTTTAGAAGACGTACCGGTTAGACTAGGGAAGTTTTTCATACCAGTTGACTTTGTTGTCTTAGACATGGCTGAGGACACCCAAATTCCTATCATCTTGGGACGGCCATTCCTCCATACTGCGGGGGCGGTTATAGATGTTAAGAATGGGAAACTTACACTAACAGTGGGGGATGACAATATTACTTTTAATTTAGATAATTCAATGAAACACCCCATGCTAGAAGAGACATGTCATAGGATCGATATTTTGGATTTGAATGTTGATGATTGTCTCTCTTTATGCTTGAATAGGGATCCTCTGGAGATCACCTTAATTTCCAGCACTGTTGTAGGTGGAAGCTCACGGAGCAAGGAAGCGGTTGAGATGGACAAACTGCTGACAGGAGAGGATTGCCAGTTGCAAAGGGTGTATAGCTTAGGTAACCCCCATACGGTTACCGAGATCCACATTCATCCTGACTGATGAGCAGTAGTGACAGTTGGTCACTACGCCCCCATTTTGCAGCTGGTTTGGGGGAGGCTATGTCTATACAGCTGGTATTATCTATCCTTGTACTTTCTTTTATTGTATTTTATTTTAGTTATCTCCCATTCCCCTTTGTTAGTTGTGTCATTTAGATTGCTGATGTTGGTTGTTGTGTGATTGATGTGCTGTTAGCGTCACACTGAGGACACTGTGACATTTAGGTTTGGGGGAGAGTCTTTATTTATGTTGTGCGTTTATTTTCGTTGTGTGAAAGAAAAAAAAAATTCATAAAAATTGAAAAATTTACAAAATCCCAAAACATGTTTGTTTTTATTTTATTAGGTCGAGTCTTGGTGAAGTTGAATAACAATGATGATAATTTGCATTGTTTCTGCATTTGAATCCCAAATAAGTTATCCATGTACATTGTTTTGACTTGCTATTTTTGAAAACAAAGCTCATAGTACAAGTCTTGACCGTTTTTGACATACCTTATGCTAATTAGATTTGGCAATTTTTGTTGGTAAACCACTTAAAATTCTGAGGTCTATAGAGCTTCCTAGGCCAGGAACATCAATAAACTGGTCTCATTGTTTTTAGGCTTGAGTGTGGTACTCCTTGTGGAATGTGTAACATCAAATTGCATAAGTGTGACATTCGTTTCTTGATACTATACGCGTTCGTTTGATAAGTGCATGAGAAAGGTGGTTCTTTTTGTTCAAATAAGCCTCACATAGCCAAAAAGACTTGATTTTATACCCTTATTATTGAGTTCTCTATGTTTAGCCAATTTGAGCCTTTTGTAGCCTGTTTTACAAGCCATATAATAGCTACATTCCTAGAATTTGCCTACCTTATCGGGACAGTCGCAGTTGCATGTTTTTCTTATCTACTTGTCTACTATGGTTGGGTCGGGATTTCAAAAAGAATATCAATTGGGTGTAGCAAGTATGTTGGCAATTGTGTCATTTATTCCCTTTGTTGAGAAAAGTTGTGAAGCAAAAGATCTGAAAATAAAAGAAAAAAAAAGATTTGAAATGAAAAAGGAAAATGTAAAAGAAAAAAAAAAGAGAAAAAAGAAAGAAAAATATATTGCTTCATTGAATTATTCAAGGGATAATGAAAGGGAATTTACTAGAGTCTAATCCATTTTTCAGAGAGCAATATCGATATCTCTCTTGTGTTGTCAAAGTTTAAGATGATTTCTCTAGTCGGTGTTGGTTTGTGTTAGTCTTGTAGATTTGTTTTGGTAAGTGTCGCTGCGACTACCGGTCTTAGCCCCACATTCCCATACGTGCCTTGGCACAATCCACTTCTATACCATCACCCATTAGCCTCCCTTTTTGTCCTGATTCATGTGCTTTTTAGCGAATGCGTATTAGTTGGGGAAATTATTATCACATTAGAATGCATGCATGTTTCATAGGTTGAGTGAGTGTTTCTATTTCTTTCTATCTTCACAAAACTCACCTTTACATAAATTTATGAGTGCTTGAGTGAATCCGCGAGAATCCGACAAATTGAGCCTTGCAAGATTGAAAGGTATTTGGTTTTTGTCTATACTACGGTATCATGTAAAATCTTGGAATATGAGCTGCGTTTTCTACTTTTCCCGTACCTTTGAGTTTGTTTTATTGGTACAATTTGGTCATTAATTTGTTATAGATATGGATAGCTCGGATTTGTATGTGCATTGACATTAGCTTTGAGTATTTCATTCACCATTTGTATGTTTGTCTTTGTATGTGTTGATTGCTTTGCTTAGGGGCAAGCAAAGGATTGGTTTGGGTGAGTTTGATGATCATTATTTATATACATATTTTATGCCTCCCTTAGACGCATTTAACTAGATTTACCGTCTTTCCTTACTTGTTTCTATGCTATTTTAGCTAGAATATCGATTATGCCGCTTTTGTTATGTTTTAATGCAGATTGAATGCATTTGGAGCTTTTTGAGTAGATATGAAGCATGGCGGAGGTGGATCGTGGGAAGTTAGGCACGGGAATCGAGAAGAATCAAGAAGAATCGAGAAGAAAGACAAGAAAGGAAGAAAAGTGAAAAAACGAGCAAGATGAATGGCTGCTCGATCGAGCAGGCTAGCTTTGCTCGATCGAGTCGCACTATTCTCTTGCTCGATCGAGCAGAAGTGCCTTGCTCGATCGAGCAAGCTATATTTCGGCGGTTTTCTCTAATTTTCCTAAACTTTAATCTAATTAATTAGATCTTTTGTATTATAAAAAGAAAGCTCGTCTTTCATAATTAGACATGCTCTTTCATGCTTTTGACTGCTTTTATGCTTTAAATCAGAAACCCTAAATTAGTTTACCTTTATCATGTGAAGTATTCCAATGCCGGAGAACGTGGGTGATGAGACTCTTGCGGAGATTCAGCGAAAGTGAAACAAGTGGGAAAACGATGACTATATATGTCGTGGTCACATCTTGAACGGTTTGTCTGACTCGCTTTTTGACATTTATCAAAATGTAGAGTCCGCTAGGGAATTATGGAATCAACTTGAGTCTAAATATATGGATGAGGATGAAGTTCGTTGTTGGAAATTTCATGAACTATAAAATGGTCGATGCTAGACCAGTAATGGAACAATATAATGAATTGCTCCGGATTTTGGGGCAATTTGCTCAACATAAAATGGAGAAGGATGAATCCATCTCAGTGTCTAGTATCATAGACAAGTTGCCAATGATGATGAGTCTAATAAGCCACCGAAAGGTGCTTGTTGGACTTGTGGAAAGACTGGGCATTTCAAAATGAATTGCAAGGCTGGAAAGTACAATTAGAGAAAAGGTGCAAGTGCTAACCAAGGAGGACAATGGTTAAAAGACCAAGGTCCACCCACTAATCAAGGTCATATTTTAGACATTGGTTTTAATTCAGCTGTGAATCATGTGCCATTAAATTCTGAAGCATTTTATGTGAAGGATGGTGTAGTGGCTTGGTGGATAGACCCGAGTGCAACTAATCATGTTTGCAAGGATCGCCATTGGTTCAAGGACTATGAATCGGTGAAAGATGGATATATTCTTTATATGGGAAATGATTCTACCGCCTCTATTGTTGGTTGTGGCAAGGTGGTGTTGGAATTTAGTTCCAGAAATGTTGTAACTTTATTTAATGTTTTACATGTACCCGGAGTTAGAAAGAACCTTGTATCCGGAAGTTAACTATGTAAACTTGGCTATAAACAAGTGTATGAATCTAATAAGTATGTTTTATCTAAACATGGTGTGTGTATTGGATTTGGCTATTATTGTAATGGCATGTTTTGTTGAATGTAGTTCCAAATGAAAATTCTGTTTTTATTGTTTCCTCTATCAATGATACTTCTTATCTTTGACATGTGAGATTAGAACATGTTCATTATTAGAGATTGGAAACTATGTCAAAAGATGGTCTAATTCCAACATTTGACATAAACAGTAGTAAGTGTAATATTTGTATGGTGACAAAAATCACAAGGCAATCCTTTGGTAATGTTTCTAGGATCTCATATCTGCTTGCATAGTGATTTATGTGATTTTCATGGGTCTCCATCTATGGGTGGTAAAAAGTATGTAGTAACTTTTATTGATGACTTTAGTCGGTTTTGTTACATATTTTTACTACACACTAAAGATGAGGCTATTGATAAGTTTAAGGTATTTAAAAATGAAGTTGAATTGCAACAATCGGTTTATTAAAAGGTTGCGCACCGATAGAGGTGGTGAGTATTATGATCCATCATATTTTGATTCTTGTGGTATCATTCATGAACTTACTCCTCCTTACACACCACAATTAAATGGTGTGGCGGAGAGGAAAATTAGAGTCCTAAAAGAAATGGTTAATTCCATGTTGTCTTACTCAGGTTTGAGTGACGGATTTTGGGGTGAAGCCATGTTGATGGCTTGCTATTTGTTAAATAGGATTCCTAATAAAATGAATAATGACACTCCACATGAACTTTGGTACAAAAAGAAACCAAGTTTGAATTATCTTCGAGTTTGGGGTTGTCGGGTCGTCGTAAGACTACGCGATCCCAAGATTAAAACCTTGGGGGAAATGGGCATCGATTGGATATTCATTGGATATGCTGCGCATTCAAAGGCTTATAGGTTCTATGTAATTGAACCTAATGATTCTATTGCGGTTCACACCGTAATTGAGTCAAGGGATGCGATATTTGATGAGAGTCGTTTCTCATAGATGCCGAAGCCAAGGGATATTGTACCTAGTTCTAGTGGAGCTATTGAGGGAAGTGACATTGTCACAACTCAAGAAGTAACTCCCTAAATTCGTAAGAGTAAGAGAGGAAGGATTGCTAAATCATTTGGTCCCGATTTTTATACCTATTTGGTTGAAGGTTCAAGGGATGGATGTGAAAGCTTTTATCCATATTGTTTTCATATTGATGAGGACCCTAAGACATTTGATGAGGCTATGAAGTCTCACGACTCTTCCTTTTGGAAAGAGGTGGTGAATGATGAAATGGATTCTATAATGGGCAATAACACTTGGGTGCTTGCGGATCTATCTCGTGGTTGTAAACCATTGGGTTGCAAGTGGATCTTCAAAAAGAAGATGAAAGTTGATTGTTCTATCGAGAAATTTATAGCAGAATGGTTATCCAAGGCTTTAGACAAAAGGAAGGGATTGATTATTTCGATACCTATGCTCCCGTAGCTCGCATTACTACTATTAGGTTGTTGATTGCTCTAGCGGCAATTAATAATCTAGTGATCCATCAAATGGAGGTCAAGACGGCGTTCTTGAATTGTGAGCTTAAAGGGAGGTGTATATGAAACAACCGGAAGGATTTACTATGCCCGGAAATGAGCATAAGGTTTGTAAATTGATAAGATCTTTGTATGGACTTAAACAAGCTCCTAAGCAATTGCATCACAAGTTTGATGAGGTTGTTTTATCAAATGGGTATAGATTAAATCAGTCGGATAAATGTGTGCATAGAAAATTTGATGACAACGGTAATGGTGTTATCATTTGTTTATATGTTGATGAGATGTTGATCTTTGGCACTAACCAAAGTCAAGTAGACCTTACTAAGGACTTTTTGTCATCAATTAGCTTCGCCGTGAAAGAAATAGGGGAGACAGATGTGATTCTTGGTATAAAGATTAAGCGTGAGAAAAATGGATTTTCTTTGACACAATCTCACTACGTTGAGAAAGTGTTGAAGAAGTTTAATTACGGGAATTGTTCTCCGGTTAACACACCAATGGATCCTAGCGTCAAGCTAATGCCTAATAAAGGTAAAGCTATTTCGAACTTGAGTATTCTCAAGTGATTGGGTGTTTGATGTATGCCATGACAAGCATAAGATCGGATATTGCATTTGCAGTTGACAAGTTGAGTAGATACACAAGTAATCCTAGCCTTGAGCATTGGGTTGCGGTGAAACGTGTATTGACATAATTCTGGCAAACTATGGATTATAGTTTGAACTATTTCGCATTTCCTTCGGTATTAGAAGGGTATTCCGATGCTAGTTGGATTACCAATATGGAGGATCATTCATCTACTAGTGGACGAGTGTTCTTATTTGGTGGAGGATTTATTTCATGGCCTTCTAAGAAACAAACTTGTATAACAAGTTCGACCATGGAGTCGGAATTCATTGCTTTAGCTGCGACCGGTAAAGAGGCGAAATGGTTAAGGAAGTTGGTTTATGAAATTCCGGTTTGTCAAGCCCTATTCCTCTTATTTCTATCCATTATGATATTTCGGCAACTTTAGCTAAGGCTTATAGTGAAGTTTACAACGGAAAGTCTCGAAGGTTCAGACACCTTGGTGTTAGACATAACGCGGTACGTGAGTTGATTACTCACGGGATTTAATCCGTTGATTTCGTGAGGACACATCATAATTTAGCCGATCACTTGACGAAGGGATTGGCTAAGGACTTGGTTAAAAAGTCGGTAATCGGGATGGGTTTAAAGTCTATCTAGATCTTTGTGATAAGATACCCAACTTCCCTCTAACCAGTTTTAGAGGCTAAGTTCAATGTGGAAGGCTTATTGTGATAGATTAAAGCACAAGTTATAATCCCGAAAGGTATGTGCATGACCTGCATGACAAGAGGTTGAAGTTTAAGACTTCGATATAAAATCTTTAACAAAGTGCATTTTGCAGGTGCACGATGAAAGATTTACCTATATGAGTGTGAAGTGTAGCCGCTTTAAGAAGCTCGGACTTGGCTTCCTATACTATCACGAAAGGATATGGACACACGGCGGTCAATAGTGTCAATTTTGTAACTTTAGAATTACTTGAGTCTATGTGTATGTTATCTTCATGTATTCAATATGGGTTGAAAGGTTCAATCCGTGGGACACCTTGATTCTCGAATATTTTGGAATGTGTAATATACTAATGTTGAAGTTCAATCCTTGTGACACTTTCATTTATGCCTAGACTTGTTTGTTTTTGTTGTTTTATTGGAAACAAGGGATACACTTAAATGGGGGAGGAATGTTAGTGATTTTGATCACAAGGCATTTAAGTGCATTTGGGTTTTCAAGTCAAAGTCGGTTTTGAGCTCATAATAGATATAATGTTGATATAGTGTCATTTCACCCCACATTTTCACCCTTTTTCATCTCGTTTTGTTTGCCTTTAACGCTCCCTAGGAGCGTTTCTACGTGTTTTACCTTCTTCTAGCATATTTCTTGCTTTTATTGTGTTTTTGTAGGTAAACCGTCAATTGAGGCGATTTCTACCTACTTTTGATCAACAAAGAAGAAGGTGAATCATTCGGAGGACCCACGGCATACCTTGGGGGCCCTACTCGACGCGCCAAAGCCCTCCCGAGTCAAGGCAAGCGAAACCGAGAAGGAAACAACAAAGTCAAGCGAAGGAAGAAGGGGAATGAGCATTTCACGACCGTGAAATGCATCTCACGGTCGTGAGATGCTTTACCAAAAAGGATGAAAGTCGTGGATTTGGTCTCACGGCCGTGAAACTCATTTCACGGTCGTGAAACCTCAGTCACGGCCGTGAAACATGCTTCACGGTCGTGACTTGTTCGTGAAACTTAGCCTTGCTCTGCCAGTTCAATCACGACTGTGACTTGCAGTTTCACGGTCGTGAGACGTGTTTCACGACCGTGAAACCCATTTCACGGTTGTGACTTGGCCAGTCCATGAAGCTTCTCGAGGCCCATCTTTCCTTCATTTTGTAAACCTATAAATAGACCCTCTTATGTAATTAAAGGGCACGAAACCCTAGATCTGAAACTTTCATATAATTAGTATTTAATCTTGTATTAATCTTTCTTAATTAAGCAAATTAGTCGGTTAATTAGTGATTTCAACTTGGTTTAGTGTATGAACTTGGGTTATATTCGAAGATTTGTGACGGAATCTTGGTATTTATATCAAAGTTCTTATCTTTCTCCAAGTTGGTATAAATTCTCTACTTAATCTTGCCTTTAATTAAGTTTTCATTTCAATTATCGTTATCTACTTATTGTTAATTAGAAATGTTTAATGTTGTTGTTGATTTCCTTTTACAATCTTTAGTAAATGTTCAATTCCCTTTGAATATGAGTGAGTAGTAATTTATCTAGGATTAGTGGGGAATAATGGGTTTTAATGAGGGTTAATCTTTGTTTGTCGGGTTAAATTGTTGATTAATTGTCTTTCTTCCAACTTTTGCATACCATATGTTTGATGAAATGCTTGCTTGACAATCTTGCATGATTCATGTTTATCGTACATTTCTGTAAGATCGATAGCCTCGGAACATGTTAGGATTTGCATATAGTTGGTGTATCGACCGTGTGTACGCGAGAGCTAGCTTGGTTCGGTATATGGGAGGGATTGTAAGTTCGAGAGTCTCAATCCACCGCGCCCAAGTTTGACTACCCATCAACTATGAACCCGACTCACTAGAACCCAAATTACCCATTTGAACCCACCGATCCTAGACCTTTCTCTTATTGATTCTTATTTGATTATCTTCCTCGTCTTAGACTCCTTTTGTTTGTTTTTAATTGTTTTTACTTGTTGTTATCTTAGTCTAGTCTACAAACCCAAATCCAATTACTTTGTGACTTGCAAGAGACTCTAGCCAACTTTTAGATCATTTCTAAGCAACAACCGTCCCTGAGATCGAAATCCCTTCTTACACAACTATTTTCACTACATCAAAATGGCGCCGTTGCCATTTGCTTTTGTAGATGCATTCTCATTTGTTTTGTGCGCTTTATTGCCTAGAATGCATCGAAGTCTTGGGGTTGTATTGTGCAACAGGAGTCTGTGACCAAGCCAAGACACGAGCCATGACACGAGCTCAAGACAAGACACAAACTCAAGACAAGACTCAACATCAAAACAACAACATCCATTCAGACAACACCATGACCAGCTATGACAATGTTCTATTCAGTCCAAGCCACAACCACTTCAAGCCTGCTAAGACAACACCACCACAACCAGAACAAAGCCTAGACATCCACTTCCCAAGGCTAAGCCACAACAAAGCTCAGCCAACAGTCCAACAAGCCCAACACAACAAAAACAGCCCCCAGCCAAAAACAGCCTATCACAGCCTTTCTAAACAAGGTCCATGGGGCCCCACACAATCAAACAAGCCTAACCAACCCTCAAACCTATGTCTTGGGAAGGTCCTCTATAACTTTCCCCAGGACTTCCCTCCCAACAAACAAACACACAAAGAGTTAGCTTAGGGACAACTTCAGACTGTCCAGATTTCAGCCTTTTGCAGTAGTTAACATGTCACTATCAAACTTTCCTTTTATGATCAAAAAAACTCGAGGGCCTTTTAGAAGGACCTTTGGCATCCATCCCACTTCAGTTGAGCTCAAGAATCAAGCTCAGAAGTCCACCCCTCCACCAGTTTCAACCCCAACAAATCCATTAAGGCAGATTGTCCTATTAGAATTACTTTTCTACTTTATCTACTTTGTCAGTTTTCCTGCAAGTTTGTAGCTGTTCTTTTGTTTCATGTTGTAAGCCTTTGTGGCCCTAGATATCTCCTAACGTCTGAGTTGTATCCTTGTTGCCTATATAAGGCCTTGACCTAATGAAATGCAAATCAGATTTGAAGTAAAACATAAAACTGAAACCTTGTTTCTGTTGCATCTCTTGGCTGTGTGCTTGAGACAACTTCCTTTGCTTTGTGCTTGGAAGTGAGCTTGGGTCCTTAGCTGTGTGCTGGGGTCAAAGTTCAACCCTCAATCATTGGCTTTGTGCTTTGGTTAAGGTCCTATCCTTGTTCTTTAACAATCAATTCAAACAGAAACAGAGTATTTGCAAAGTGTCTGAATCTCAATCACATTGTCATTGTTTAGTTGTCTTTCTGAATAGTTTCAGTGCAAATTGGTTATCAGAGCTTTGGTTTGTGAGTTCATCTACCTAACTACATTAAAAACACAAAATACAACCATGAGTGAAGAGAGAATCACAGGTCTTGAAAACACAGTTCAAAATCTTGTCAGAACTGTAATGGAGGTCTCTAGATCTGTCAATGAACTCCTTGAGGGCCAACAGAACAATGATACAAGGGGAGGCAGAGGTCGAGGAAGAGGAGCACCTTTCCCACAAGGTGGAGTAAGGAGGAGACAACCTGTAGATCAGTTTGCAATGTCAGATTCAGATGGCTCAGATCACAGTCTTCTCAGACACCAAGACAAAGATATCAAGGTAGAGATTCCTGACTTTCTAGGTAGCTTGAACCCTGATGATTTCTTAGATTGGCTAAGGTCTGTAGAAAGAGTCTTTGAGTATAAAGGATACACTGATAGAAAGGCTTTTAAGGTTGCTATCATGAAACTAAAAGGCTATGCCTCACTTTGGTATGAAAACATGAAAACCTTGAGGGTTAGAGAAGGGAAAGAACCTTTAAAGTCATGGCTCAAACTGAAAAAGAAAATGAGAGCTAAGTTTGTCTCTAGGGACTACACTCAAGACATGTTCATTAAGCTTACTCACCTAAAGCAAGACCAAAGACCTTTAGAGTCCTACCTAAGAGACTTTGAACAACTCACTTTGCCATGTGAGGTTGTTGAGAAATCTGAACAAAAGATAGCAAGGTTCTTAGAAGGGTTGGATGAAAAGATAGCTAGTAAAGTCAGGTTACAAAACATATACTCCTTTGAGGAAGCTGTCAACTTGTCCTTAAGGGTAGAAAAATTGGGAAAAGGAAAGGCCAGTGCTTCTAAGACACCTTCCAGAACCCTCACCTTCAAACCTTTTGTAGGAGTTAAGATAGGAGAACCTGTGGTTCCTGTTAAGACTCCTTTCAACCTTGATAAAGGCAAGGCTGTTGAGGCAGGCCAAAGGAAGACTACCCCTCTCAAAAAGTGCTTTCAATGTCAAGGGTATGGACATTTTGCGAGAGAATGTCCATCTAAAAGGGCTCTGAGTACCCTAGAAGTAATCCATTGGGGAGATGATGAAGTGTTGGTCTGTGATGAAGAGATGGAAGAGCCTGAGGTAGAGGCTAGTGAGGAGTTGATAGAGCCTGAGGCAGGGTTAAGTTTGGTAACATGGAGGGTAATGCATACTCAACCACAACCTTTGGAAGAGGACCAAAGACACCAGATCTTTAGGACCAGATGTACCATCAAGGGTAGAGTATGTAACCTCATTATTGATGGGGGAAGCTGCACTAATGTGGCCTCCAAAACACTGATAGACAAGCTAGCTCGACCCACCAAAGACCACCCCCTACCTTACAAACTCAGATGGCTAAACAAAGGGGCTGAGATCAAGGTGGATAAACAATGTGTTATACCTTTCTCTATTGGTAAAGGGTATGTGGATGAGAGTCTTTGTGATGTTCTACCTATGGATGCATGTCACCTTCTGCTTGGGAGACCATGGGAGTTTGATAGGGATGCCATACACCATGGGAGAGACAACCCTTACACCTTCAAGTATGGGAAGAAGAAGATCACCCTAGCACCTTTACCACCTGCTTTAAAGATCAACCCAAACCCCATGAGTGAGGCTTCCAAAGAAGTCATGTTGATAAGTGAATCAGAAATAGCACAAGAGCTAAGTGAGCTACAACCTGTATACATATTGTTAGTCAAGGAGACTGGGATGAGTATCATTGATATCCCTGAAGAGGTCAAATCTATCCTAGAAAGTTATGGTGATGTCTTCCCTACTGAG
>JAIUZE010019102.1:0-25077 GCA_022085475.1 Heliosperma pusillum
ACCAAGGTACGAAATAAACTACAACAAGAGACGAAGTCTCTCCAATTATTAACAAAGTAAAAGTGATTAGCAAAACAAGCTAATAACGTCTAGAGGTGTCTCATCCAGGGACAACGCCCGCTAGCTCACACCCGAACCCAAAATATCATAGCAAAAAGCCAGCCAAATCAAGCAACCTGTTCATCCATGAAAAACATGAACGCCACAGTCAGTGGGGAGTAACTCCGGGTTCTCCCAACCATATCACATTAAACGTACATAGAAGGAAAAACCGAAGTAGAAGCATGCATATATAGATATACATGTGAAATACGATAAGAATAGATAGGCAATTCGATATTTAATGATAAGAGCATATAGAATACAAATCCGAATCCATCATGTGATACAATGACCCGGGAAAAACACTCTTAGGCAACCGTATACGCTCACTAGGGCTTACATCTCACCGTTAGCGGTATAAGTTTGATAAGATTGAGACTCGACAATCAAACCATGCAAAGTCATGCAATGACCATGAATAATCAATCATGAAATCACGCATCCACACATAACAATACAATGACGACCTCTCTCACGGTAAATGAAACGCACTAGCACCGTGTACATGGCAAGTATGATTAAAAGGCATCCACGAGATCACATTTCCCTGAACGCATACGACGATTCATCCAATTTCGTATTGTGACGAAGTTCCTCCTGTAGGAACAATATGCTCCCTAATCTAAACCTGGCCAGATTCTCTGAATCACATTTCCGAGTCGACATAACATCACATTCGCCTCCAAGATTCGGTCAATCATAGAACGCCAAAGTGGTGTTAAGGAGGCCGAGTACCCCAAATTCGGTAGATCAATTCACGAAAGAGGCGGAAAAGAGCACAAGCCTCATAACAAGCGGTACGCTACATGCAAATAACACCACCTCGCAAGTACACAACATTTGACGGCCGGGTCGATCAACGCATAGCGTTCAACTCCCAACAACGTCGTCGTATTCCCACTAACACATGCATTTAAGCAGTAGGATACCTCTCCGTTCCGACATTCCAGCCTTACGAACGGGAAGGTAGCCAAGGGAATGAGAGTACAAAGCACAAGACAAAATAGTGCTCAAACCGTAACATTTGTAAAAACCGACTCAAAGTGGGACATAGCAAAAACCGTCACAAACATGTGATACAAGCGAATGAAATGTCATATATTCAAAACATTAATATTATAAGTCACTACGTAAAATTATACGATAAACGAATCATGCGAACTATTATAAACGAAATCGTAAACAACAAATACAAACAACATCCAGCAGGACCAGCCGGTCAGGTGGACCGGCTGCCGGTCAACCGGCTAAGGCCATCCATCATATGAAAAACTAAATTGAAAATACAGGGTGTCCCAGCCGGTCAGGTGGACCGGCTGCCGGTCACCCGGCTAAGGACCAAGGGTATTATGAAAAACAAGGGAAAAGAAGGGGGTGTCTCAGCCGGTGGTCTGACCGGCTGCCGGTCGACCGGCTGAGCCCAACTTCATACTTCAAAATCACGTAACATGCAAAAATATACAGCCACTGCCCCAGCCGGTGGTCTGACCGGCTGTCGGTCGACCGGCTGGGGTCCATATGCACGAAAATCACCATTTCAACTAAGGTTCAACATTTATCAATTATCGATTATCAACATAAAGCATAGATTCTCATATAAATTCTCAACAAACGACATATACCATCATCAACACAATTACTAAACTCACTAATCGTATTCTAAATACGATTCCTAACATAGATAACATGTAAAACACGTAAATGATATCGAGTAACCGTTCAGCGTTATCTTTTCGCGTCTTTAATCGATTTCTAAACCTTCCTAGTCTCCACCTACATACAATTAGATAATAAAAGATGAATATCATTCACCTTGAGAAAGACGGATATTTTAAAAAGCGAGAAAGACGGTAATTTTATTACCAATACGGATAGAGGAAGCTAAGAGGGGAAGAATAAGACGAACTTACGTGAATTTGAGCGAGAAACGAATGAGTTATGACGATTCTAAGACGGATCAAAAATGGAGGCAAGGTTTCTTTGGTTTCTTAGAGAAGAAGGAAAGTTTGAGTTGTGTTGTGTTTGTGTGAGGGAGTTAGGGTGTAGGAGGGAGTATATGAGGGAAAAAGTCAACGAAAGTCAAATACGACTTAAGACGGGATTTACCTGAAATCTCGCGAAACATCCAAATACGAACTCGGAAATTCTAAATTCGACTCGAAAAATTAAATTCCAAAATAAAACTAAAATTCGCTGAAAAGTATCCGTAAAATATTTTACTATAAAAATAGGGTACATTTGCGGGTGTTACAGTGGGTACACAGCTCAGGAGAGCTACCTATTTCATGGGAACAAGCTATGTGTGCCTAGGGGGATCTACAGAGGGTTGCTGGTGAATGAAGTGCACTCCAATGGCCTTGCTGGTCACTTTGGGGTACAAAAGACCTATGATATCTTGCAGGGTCAGTTATACTGTCCCAATATGCTCAGTGATGTGCAGAATGCTATCAGGAGTTGCAGGTCATGTCAGCTGCCTAAATCCTACTTCCAAGCTGGTCCTTATACACCACTTTAAGTCCCAAACAGACCAGGGGAAGACCTCAACATGGATTTCATTGTGGCACTACAAAGAACAAAGAGAGGGAAGGATTCTATCATGGTGGTTGTGGACAGGTTCAATAAGATGTCACATTTCATTACATGTAAGAAGACTGAGGATGCAATGGGTGTGGCTGAGTTCTATTTCAGGGAGGTTGTCATGTTTTATGGGGTTTGTAGGAGCATTATATCAGATAGGGACAAAATTCATAAGCCATTTCTGGAGGACTTCATGGATACTGTTGAAGACCAGGTTGCTGTTTAGCACTTCACACCATCCCCAAACTGATGGTCAGACTGAAGTCACTAACAGGACCTTGGGAATAATCTTAAGGAGCATTATTTCTAAGTCCCTGAAGGACTGGGATATCAAGCTGGCACAAGCTCAGTTTGCCTTAATCAAAGCCCCCTCAACCAGCATAGGTAAAAGTTCTTTTGAAGATGTTTATGGTACTAACCCTCTCATGCCCACAGACCTGGCTCCAGTCAAAGGAAACAAATAAAACTATGATGCAAATAAAAGAGTTGAACAGATTATGCAGATTCAGGAGCAGGAGCAGGTCAAGAAAAAAATTGAGAAGTCCACTGAGTTGTACAATGCTAGGTCCAAGGGGCCTAAGAAAGCAAAGGAGTTCAAGGCAGGAGACCTTGTATAGCTGCACTTGAGAAAGGAAAGATTTACATACAAGAGGAGGAACAAACCCATGCCAAGGGCGTATGGACCATTTGAAGTACTTGAGAAGCTGGGTCCCAATGCTTATAAGGTAAATCTGCCAGGCAGCTATGGAGTCCATGGCACATTCAATGTTGGAGATCTGAGTCTTTCCTATGGAGAAACTGAAGATGTTGAAGATTTGAGGGCAAATCCTCTTCAAGAAGCGGAGGTTGCAAAAGGAGTTCAGAGCAATCAAGGGAACCCCCAAGACATCAACAAGTCAATCAACCACATGACAAGCTGCAGAGTCTATTGATCGAATACGAAAGAGGGGGGAATTGATTATTAAAAACAAGCCCCACTTATTCATTTTATATGATGTGTAATTATTTACTTGATTTTATGGATTAAAATCAAGTAACTAATTAATCAAAGTTTTGAGCAAGTAACGAAAATAACGAAAATAAAGAACGACACAAGATGTTTTGAAGTGGTTCAGTTTCACAAATCGAAACTTACGTCCACTATTCTCGATTAATAATCATTAGTACCTTTCTACGGATTACAAAAATTATCAAACCACTCGTATAATCAACGATGATTATAATTCAAGGTGAGTATCGCTAAATACTTTATACTATCTTACATTAATAAGAAAGTACAATATAACTCACAAGGATTCTCGTTAAAGAATAAGTAAGATTTTGTGATGTACTATTATCCACTAACGTATTTCACGCAAGTGATTGATAATAATTGATGCACGATTTTTTCGTAAAAACAAACAAAAAAAATAATAAATATTTTGCTCAAAGTTTATTTTAAAAACAATTTGTAAAAATTCTCTCAATGTGTGTAAAAGTCGTTGTTGAATGATTGAGATGGATGGCGTATTTATAGTAGAAGCATAGGAGATATGAAATCTAAAACCCTAACTTTCTTTTTAAGAAATATATTTATCTTCAATATCTCAAAATATTGTTGTAAAGATATTATTAGAATCCTAGGTTGATGTAAACAAGGAAACGTGCCATAGAGGCCCATTTCCTCATCATCACGCAGCCCTAGGTGTTTGCCTATGAGCACACGCAACCATAGGAGGCACAAACCCTAGGTTTCACGAAACCCTAGGTGGCACAATCACTAGGTGGGCTTATTAGGTTAACAACAAATTGAGATAGAATGTATTAGAAACCCTAGGTAGCATTACAACTCATAAGTTGTATTACTTACCAATAGAATCTCATAAATACATCATCTATTAAAACTTTTAATAAATATAAAAATACTCTTTCTCTTTTTGAAAACATTTAAAAGATTTATTTCCAAAATCATGCGTCAACTTTATCATCCAAATTTATAGGTCAAAGCTATAACTTTGAACTTAATATGTAAAGTTATAAGTGAGTCATAACTTCACTTACATAAAAATCACTCTAATGAATTAGTTACCGAATGACGACCAATACTAACTAATCTTCACAAAGATCTTCAGTATATGGATCATCTCTTCATCTTGATCACAAATACCCTCCATCTTGAGTCTTGTGTTATTTGAAGTAGATCTTGCTTGAATTGTTTCTTCAATGTTATAACCAAGGTAGCTATAACTTTGCATATGAACTTCCAAAGTTATACCTCAAGCTCCTATAACTTTGTCTCAAAGAAATCTTCAAAGTTATGCCTTAAGCTCCTATAACTTTGATCTCTTTTCTTGTAATTGTTGTTAGCTATGATAAGACTAAAGCACGCAATTACATGCATGTGATATATCAATTAAAGCACATTATCAAGTATATACATGTCATTATCAAAACTATGAAATATATCCAACAAAAGCTATAACAATGTTCTATATAGTCCAACCATCAATTATCCAAGTTACAACAACAACTATCCCAGCCACAGCAACAAAAGCAACCCAAATGCACCTGGGCAGACACAGTCCACTTGGGCAGGGTCCAAGGGGGTCTTCCACACGTAAAGAAACCTAACCAATAGTCAATCTTGGTCCTAGGGAGAGTCCTCAACACCTTTGTCCAGGATTTCTTCATCAGAAAATGCACACATCCAAAGTTAGCTTAGGAAACAAGTTCAGCAGGCCAGATTCAGCCCTTTTTTGTAGTAGTTCAACTGTCAAAGTCAGTCTTTCCTTTTTTAAACAAACCCGCTTGAGGGACCTTCATCAAAGCTTTTGGGATCCATTCTACTCTAATATGGCTCACAATACTAAGTCAGGAAGTCCAGTCTTTCACCTAAACAAGCCTGAGCAAAAGGTTAAGGAAGATTGTCTTATTAGAAACTACTTTTCTGCTTTATTACTTTATTTCAGAATTATTTAAGAATTGCAGCTGTTACATTGTCCTCTTTTGAGAGCCATTTGTGCCCTTAGATTTAGATGAACGTTGGAGATGTAACCCCTTTGCCTATATAAGGCCTATTCCTAATGAATGAAAATCAGATTTGAGGTAAAAACCCTAAACTAAAACTTGTTTTCTGTTAACCTCTTGGCTGTGTGCTAGAATTGTCCTTTGCTTAGTACTGGGACTTGAGAACATAATCAATTGGTAAATGCTGGGATTAAGCTCTCATCCCTTAGTCCATTGGCTATGTGCTTTGGCTAAGTACTATCTGTTCTTATAATTCTAACATTTCAGGCTTTAAAACAAAAACAGTTTGAGTTATGTGAAACCTTAGCTAAATTGCTCTCTTACTTGTGTTTTCTGAATATTTGCATTGCAGATTTTTTCACGAATATGCTTGTGGTGGCCATTTCAGACCACAACGAACCGCAAGAAAAGTCTTGGAATCAGGTTTCTATTGGCCCAACTTGTTCAAAACGCAATTGATTTTGTGAAGAATTGTGATCGTTGTCAAAGAATGGGAGGGATATTAAGAAAAGATGTTATGCATATGCAACCAATGCTCTTTTGTGAAATATTTAATGTCTGGGGTATTGACTTCATGGTCCCGTTTCCTAATTCCTGTGGTTTCCTCTACATTCTCGTGGGAGTAGACTATGTGTCAAAGTGGGTGGAAGCAATCCCCATAAAAAAAGATAATGCTAAAACTGTTATCTCTTATATTCAAGGAAATATCTTCACTCGTTTTGGTTTTCCCAAGGCTATCATTAGCGATAGGAGGACCCATTTTTTCAACAAGGTGATTAGGGGTCTTCTAAAGAAGTATGGGGTCGTACACAAAGTTTCCACCGCATACCATCCTCAAACTAACGGGCAAGCGGAGGTGCCAAATAGTGAGATAAAAATAATCCTTGAGAGAACGGTCAACCCCGACAACGTATCCCTATCGTCAAAATAACGCTTAACATCCAGTTTAGCCGTATCCGACAGCTCTTCCCACGACGTACTCGGGTCTATTTTGGCTCCATCATCAGGAACCAAAAACAGAGTACAAAAGTCGTTAACCAAAAACGACGTACTCCAGATTTCAAAGCGACGGAACCATAGAATTGAATTACCTCGATGGGGTAGATAGGACCCCGAAAACCGAGACACAAGCTCACATTCTTGAAATTTCAAGAAATCGTTGAAGAAAGTTATGTGGGAAATAACGGTTTACATCCCTTTAGAAATTTCGGATTATAATGAAATTATAACTATATGAATTTCTAGTCATAAATGAAATTGCATAATATAAACAAAAGATTAAGAAATAACCTTCGGTCCTAGAAAAAGGCCTAAGAACAAATACCAAAGTAGGTATTCTCCTAATCGTAACACCCAAGATGGTTCAAGAAATGCCTTCGTCGTGCTAGAACGAATACCCAAAATTACTTCTAATTTTGTGTGTATATTGATGATGAATATGAAGATGAATGAGAGAGTTAAAAATAAGAATTTTTCCTTCTCTTTTCACCCTTGTGCCGTCACAATTGGAGTCAATTAGGGTTAGTAGAAAAACTTTTTTTTCTCCCTATATGTGCCGTGAGAATTAGTAGTAATTAGGGTTTTTTTTTCTTCCTCTTAATACTCCCTTGTGTCGTGAGATAGCAAGAGCAAAGAAATAAAATAAAACCTAGTTTCCTAATATCTCTCAACCTATATTAGGTAGTTAGCATATCTCATTTAATATGTACATATTGTAATATGTATTCTAATTATTACTAGTAATGGACCGTCACATAAACCGAGTAATGCCGGACCAATACACTATAATAATATCGTGTAATACATATCCGCCAACTTAAATATAACAGATTACATTTAGTTTAGACCAACATTATATACATTGATTAAATATAACATTTTATATTCAATTACCAGCTAACATTATTTAATCGTTATTAAATAATCGTATCATCATCACATTGACTAACTTTTTAGTCAAATACATCGACTAACCTTTTAGTCATTTAATAAGGCATCAATATGATTATTTTCTCAAATAGTCACATCTCCCAAACACATCCTTTAGGTGAGACTTTTAGGGATCAGTTGATCACCGCCATCTGTATGACAATTACGTCAAACTTATCTAGCAAGCCAACCGTTATCGATAAACGTTAATCAACTGATTATAATACAAAGTATACCCTGTGAACCTTAGCTTTTATCACACTAACTGTGGAGGACACTAGCTCCAATAATCTCCCACTTGTTCTTACAAGTGTATGTGCGATAACCGATTATCATATCCTTAAATTTCTCCCACTCAATGTAAAACTATTTGCAAAGTCCGCATTCACAAAGGTCGTATTTTACAAGTGATCAGTATAAAGAGTGGTTTTCCCGACTAGAGAGTAACTCAGCTGATAAACGAATCATTATTCGAGCATGGCCATGCATTTCAGTTACTACTCCTCGAGTGGCCCTGAGAAATAATAAAACCTGGTAAAGGGTTGGATATTTTCCTCAACTCGAATCCTGCAGATGTAAGCACAGTATGAAATGACCCAGTAAAAATCTGCTTGGCCTCCTGTTACGGTCGACCGTGAGAAAGAAACCAAAGTCACCCAAAAACTGCCTTAATCTCAAGAGACAGTAAATAGTCAAAAGAATCGACTCTAGGAACACTATGGACGTCCAATCCACGCCCTGCCACCGAATGTTGTTAAACATTTAGGACTCCATAACGTCGTCACGAATTACAATGTCCTACGAGGTATCCTTATAACTCGTATTTGTGATCGATCAGTCAACAGTTTGACTTATGGCTCGTTGAACCCACCATCAATCGACTCAACAATATAATAGCCAGGGTTATCAGCTCATGTAGGCGATTACGGACCAAAACACATATAATGTTATTCAGTTCACTTTGTGGTGTTCAATGTTGTCCATACAATCCACATGAAAAACAAAATATGAAAACAATACGATAAAGTTATTATTAGTATATGAAAAAGATGTATCTAATTCATACAAACAGCTAATACAACTCAGGAACACGTTTAATTCCCATGGAAGTAACGTGCCCTACATGCTTATCATGTCTTAATGGTTTAGTGAGAGGATCTGCTATGTTATCATCTGTAGCAATCTTGTCTATCACTATCTCCTTTTCCTCCACGTAATCTCTGATCATGTGAGCCTTCCGAAGTACAAGTCTAGATTTGTTGCTAGACTTAGGCTCCTTAGCCTGGAAGATGGCACCTCTATTATCACAATAGATGGTGATCGGGTCATTCGAACTAGGAACTATGGCAAGTCCTTGTAAGAATTGACGCATCCATATAGCTTCCTTTGCAACCTCTGAAGCGGCATAGTACTCAAATTGGAGCTTTTCTAGCTGACCGCAGCGCCATTAAGAGTAAATACGAATCCAGACTGAGATTTTGAGTCATCCCGATCCGTTTGGAAGCTAGCATCTGCGTAACCGGTTGCGCAAAGCTCAGTCTCTCCTCCATAAGTCAATACCCAATCCTTAGTCCTCCATAGGTACTTAAGGATATTTTTAACAGCCATCCAGTGTGTTTCACCTGGATTGCCTTGGTACCGACTGGTCATACTCAAAGCATATGCCACGTCTGGACGTGTGCATATCATGGCATACATGATCGATCCTATAGCTGAAGCATAAGGAATTTGACTCATGCGCTCGACCTCTTCAGATGTCTTGGGTGCCTGAGCTTTACTCAAATGCATCCCAGACGTCATTGGAAGATACCCCTTCTTGGAGTTGGTCATGCTGAACCTTTTAAGAATCTTATCTATAAAAGACTCCTGACTGAGTGATAACATCCGTCGTGATCTATCTCTGTAGATACGGATTCTCAATATGCGCTGTGCCTCGCCCAGATCTTTCATCTGGAAATGGTTCTTTAACCATACCTTAACCGAAGATAAGAGAGGAATATCATTCCCTATCAAAAGTATGTCATCGACGTACAATATCAAGAAAACGATTTTACTCCCACTCGACTTGATATATAAGCATGGTTCCTCAACCGATCGAGTGAAACCATTCTCTTTTATGACTTGGTCGAAACGATGATTCCAACTCCGAGAAATTTGCTTAAGTCCATAAATGGAACGCTTAAGCATGCACACTTTCTTAGGATTCTGAGGGTCAATGAAACCTTCGGGATGTACCATGTACAACTCCTCCTCCAAATAACCATTTAAGAAGGCGGTTTTCTCGTCCATCTGCCAAATTTCATAGTCATGAAAAGCGGCAATCGCTAAGATTATCCGAATGGAACGCAGCATGACTACGGGTGCAAACATTTCATCATAATGCAATCCTTGCACTTGAGTGAAACCTTTTCCCACTAGTCGTGCCTTATAGGTGTCTGGTTGTCCCTTTACGGAATGCTTTATCTTGTAAAGCCATTTGTACTGAAGAGCCCGAACCTTATCATGCAAATCAACCAGATCCCATACGTCATTCTCATACATAGAGTCCATCTCGGATTGCATGGCCTTAAGCCATAGCTTTGAGTCGGAACAGGTCATGGCTCCTTTATAGGTAGCGGGTTCGTTACTCTCTAGGAGCAAAACATCGTCTCTATCGTTCTCCTCGACCATACCAATGTATATGCCTGGAGGTATGGAGACTCTACCCGACCTTCTAGGTTCCTTAGGAATATTAACCGCAGCAGAAGATGAAGGAACATCTTCCTCCATCGGTTGCTCGGTTGTTGGTTCTTGAATCTCCGACAGATCGAAGGTTACTATCACTCGTCTTATTCTCGAGAAATTCTTTCTCTAGAAACTTCGCACTAACCGCAACAAAAACACGTTGTTCGGTAGGCGAATAAAAGTAATGACCAAACATTCCTTTTGGATAACCAATAAAGTATGTCTTGACCGATCGCGGACCGAGCTTATCCTCGTGTCTCCACTTGACATAAGACTCGCAGCCCCAAACCCGAATAAAGGACAAGTTAGGGACTGTTCCCTTCCACATTTCAAATGGAGTCTTCTCAACAGCTTTAGACGGACTTCGGTTAAGTATAAGAGCAGTTGACAAAAGAGCATAGCCCCACAATGAATCAGGCACAACCGTGTGACTCATCATGGATCAAACCATATCAAGTAATGTTCGATTTCTCCGTTCGGACACACCATTTAATTAAGGTGTTCCAGGTGGAGTTAACTGTAGTACTACACCACAGTTTTTAAGGTGTTGATCAAACTCATTCGAAAGATATTCGCCACCACGATCTGAACGTAGTGCGTTAATCTTTCTACCCAGCTGGTTTTCAACCTTATTCTGGTATTCCTTGAACTTATCAAAGGACTCACTTTTGTGCTTCATTAAGTAGACATATCCATATCTACTCAAATCGTCCGTGAAAGTGATAAAATATCTATAGCCATCTCTAGCGTTGATTGACATAGGTCCACACACATCAGTATGTATGAGTCCTAATAGGTCAGCAGCGCGCATTCCCACACCTTTGAAGGAAATTCGAGTCATTTTGCCTATGAGACATGATTCACACGTGCCAAATGATGCATAGTCAAATGGGGAGATAGTCCCATTGTCAATGAGCTTCTTCACGCGATTTTCATTTATGTGTCCCATACGGCAATGCCATAGATAGGTTTGATCTTTGTCACCAACCTTTACCTTTTTATTACTCACATGCAATATATCTGTGGTTTGATCTAACACATAAATCCCATTCATGGAAACTGCTTTACCATAAATCATTTCGTTAAAGGAGAAAATACAGCTATTATCCTTTATTAGAAATGAAAAACCGTTTTTATCGAGAGTTATTTAAAAATAACTCAAATCTACTTGGGAGTTGGATTACATATGTTCCCACTGAAACGGCAGCTACTCTTGCTCCATTCCCCACTCGCAGGTCCACATCACCCTTTTCGAGAGTTTTGATGTTTCTTAGGCCCTACAAATGATTACACAGATGAGAACCACAACCAGTATCAAGTACCCAAGTTCCGAAACTTGCATGGTTAATCTCAATCATATGAATAAAAGAAGACATACCAACAGGAGTGACGCGGCCTTCTTTTACGTCTTCAGCATACACGGGACAGTTCCGCCTCCAATGCCCAGTCTTGTGGCAATGGTGGCACTCCATGTTTTCTTTGCTCTTTGTCTTGCCTTGTGAGCTACTGCTAGTCTCACCATGCCCACTCTTGCCCTTTTCTGGCTTCTTGAACTTCGGCTTCCCTACAGCTAGGTCGGCTTGAGCCTTACCCTTACCCTTACCCTTGTTTGCAATCATGAGAACGTCCTGCTTCAGGCTCCCAATCAATTGCAGATCCTTCTCAGTCTGTATGAGAAGTGAGTGTAGTTGATGAGGATTTCTCTTCAAATCATTCATATAGTAATTTGCCCTGAATTGGGCAAAACCATCATGAATTGAATGAAGCATGCGGTCAATGACCACGCTCTCTTTGATTTTGCAATCAAGTGCCTCCAGTTTTTTGAGATTCTCGATCATATCGAGAATGTGTGGGCTAACCGGTTGGCCCTTCTGGAGTTTCGCTTCAAAGAAGCGAGTGGTAAGCTCATACATAACGATCTGCGGTGCTTTTGAGAACTCGTTAGTGAGCGTGGTGAAAATCTTGTTTGCACCTTGGGCAAGGAATCGTCTTTGCAAATTGGATTCCATTGAAAAGATGAGTACGTTCTTTATCGCACCCGCCTCCATTACGAAATCACTATAAGCAAGTGATTCATTGGCTCCTGCATTTGGGCCTGGGTTAGGCGGTAGTGGCTCAGTCAAGTACTTGAGCTTACCGTCAGCTATGGCAGCATTCCGTAATGAAGCCTCCCAGTCCGCAAAGTTGGACCCGTTATTATTCAGTCGCGTGTACTGATTCATGTTGTCCATGAACATCTTAAGCCAGGATTCGCGTGCGAGCGTGGCACTTGGCATAGGGGCATCAGCATGTCCAGCCATTTGTTATAACAGTTTTATCGATATAAATGAATGCTACACTGCGAAAAAAGGAGATAAAACATAATAAGCATTTTCATCGTTTTAATTAAGTCTAATGCAAAACCGATTAATGCGAAGACTCTTGCATTTATACAATTGACCTCCCTCAAGTATTATATAAATGATCCAAAGACTCAATTTCTGTAAATTGATAAGCCAACTACTTGGCTAATTCTACTTTTAGAATTCCTGGTCGATAAATTTCTGTAAATTCTATCTTTAGTCCATCAAAATTACGAGATATTACTCGGACTATAATGTTGAGGTAAAATAGGTCAACACATACTACTTACCCAACGTAGAAGAGATCATATGGAGAGTAAGGTCCTATATGCCTACCGACAAAGAAGGGAGTCATATCAGTTTTTCCTATAAAGACTAATCTCAATTTTGGATTTTAGAGGAAGGTCCATCAGCTTTAATTTTATTCATTTAAGTGAACGAATGATCTAGCATTTAGAGAATGAATAATTTAAGATGATAGCTTTTAGAATTTTGAGTGACATCTGGATGTTCATGATAATTAACATACAATCTATATGAGTCAATTGTCATGCAATTAAATTGTAGGTGGTTTGGTTTAGGCGGAATATGATGCACTAACTATCATCCAAAAGAAAAACAATAAGAACGGAAAAATGAAAATCAAAGTACAAAGTCCTAGTGTGGCCTATCTTATCAAAATAGAACAAAAATTACACTTTGGAATCCATCCTTATGGACCCTAGAAGCTTGACTTGATATTCCATCTTGGTCCATGTAACGGGAGTGAGCTATCCGATCTTCATCTTTGGTCTTCTCAAAAAAATACAATTTTTTATAATTACAAAATATAAACCTATTTACATTCTAATTTAAAAATTATAATTAAAGATTACAAACGGGAGAGTCGAGATCTCAAAATACATCAAAGACCATGTTACCATCATTACGATAACACAATCTACTAAGGCCACACTAAGCAATACAAATTACAACCTCTTGTAAAAATACCAAAATAATTCATTCATCCATTCATTCATTATTCAACAAAATAAAGTGCATCAACAAAATAAATTAAACCTTCAAGACATAATTCATTAATTATGATGATTAATTTATCCAAACCACCTTTAAAATGATCAAAATTATGTGACAATTCCTTAATTGCACACAACAATTTTTATCAACCATAATCCAATTTAATTCATATTATCGGGTATAACATAAATTAAATTCAACATTATTTTAAACCTTTTTAAAATAATAGGGTATCTATCATTGTGAACTTTTTCACAACAACAAAACAACATACATTATCTTTATAATGCAATAAACAAAAAAATAAAATAAATTTTTTTTTTTCACTATTAACGGATGAATAGTACCCGTGAACAGTAGCAGGTAAATTTTTTTTTTCCGGTTTTTAAAAAAAACAAAACAAACACAAATTAATCTTTTTAATTTGATCATGCTAATAAAACTAGATCGGTACAAACATTCAACATCTAATCATTATTAAACACTGATACAAACTAGATGATTCAAATTAACCTTTTTAAATGAATATCTAAATCATGATTAATCGATTATCAAAATACTCAACTAATCATAATTGTTTTGTAAATTCATACCGAAAAATTTAGCACAATGAATGTTCTTTAACATCCAAAACAAATTCCAATTTCATTTCAATTTAATCCTCATTAAATCAAAACATCAACTAATTCATTATATTATTATCTTAACACATTAAAACAACAACATATATGAATCAAAAATGGAACCCTAAAAAAAATAATTCACGGCTCAAAAAAAAATCTCGGCTGGGAAAAATACATATAAAATTCCATTTTCATTTTCTTTTCAATTTAATCCTCATTATTTTTTTTTTATTTTTTTTTTACCAATCATTTATTGAAAAAACATATAAAATAATTTCATAGCCTAAGGCTCTGATACCACTTGTGGGAAATAACGGTTTACATCCCTTTAGAAATTTCGTATTATAATGAAATTATAATTATATGAATTTCTAGTCATAAATGAAATTACATAATATAAACAAAAGATTAAGAAATAACCTTCGGTCCTAGATAAAGGCCTAAGAACAAATACCAAAGTAGATATTCTCCTAATCGTAACACCCAAGATGGTTCAAGAAATGCCTTCGTCGTGCTAGAACGAATACCCAAAATTACTTCTAATTTTGTGTGTATATTGATGATGAATATGAAGATGAATGAGAGAGTTAAAAATCAGAATTTTTCCTTCTCTTTTCACCGTTGTGCCGTCACAATTAGAGTCAATTAGGGTTAGTAGAAAAACTTCTTTTTCTCCCTATATGTGTTGTGAGAATTAGTAGTAATTAGGGTTTTTTTTTTCTTCCTCTTAATTCTCCCTTGTGCCGTGAGATAGCAAGAGCAAAGAAATAAAATAAAACCTAGTTTCCTAATATCTCTCAACCTATATTAGGTAGTTAGCATATCTCATTTAATATGTACATAATGTAATATGTATTCTAATTATTACTAGTAATGGACCGTCACATAAACCGAGTAATGCCGGACCAATACACTATAATAATATCGTGTAATACATATCCGCCAACTTAAATATAACAGTTTACATTTAGTTTAGACCAACATTATATACATTGATTAAATATAACATTTTATATTCAATCACCAGCTAACATTATTTAATCGTTATTAAATAATCGTATCATCATCACAATTGACTAACCTTTTAGTCAAATACATCAACTAACCTTTTAGTCATTTATAAGGCATCAATATGATTATTTTCTCAAATAATCAGATCTCTCAAACACATCCTTTAGGTGTGACTTTTAGGGATCAGTTGATCACCGCCATCTGTATGACAATAACGTCAAACTTATCTAGCAAGCCAACCGTTATCGATAAACGTTAATCAACTGATTATAATATAAAGTATACCCTGTGAACCTTAGCTGTTATCACACTAACTGTGGAGGACACTAGCTCCAACAAGTTAAACCTTGATACTTTTCACACCATACCTTTGGAAAACTCCGGCCACCATGAATACCATATTTTGCAACCCGATTAACCAATTTCCGTTCTTCCTTTGTTAATCGAAGTTTGTCAAGTCCGGATGTCGTCTCTTGAGGGAGAAATTCACGAAACAGAGGACGTTTTATCCCTTCGATTTCCGTGATTTTTATGTCCTGACTGGCATCACCTTGCACCCTATTTTTCCCCTCATTTAATCCACGCCTTTTGGTACCTTCAAGCACCGAGCCCGACTCAGTTTGGGTCAAATTGGGTGATATTTGGTTGCGTTGTGGTGATGGATTGGTAGACATATAAGGTGTTTGAGTTTTCGAGTTTGGGGTGTTTGTGTTTTTGGTTGTGGACCGTGAGGAAGCCATTCTTGAGAGCTTGGTTTAATTTTTTTTGTTTTTCGTGTGGGAGAAGGAAGATGGTGTTGGTGATGTGTGTTGATGGTGATGATGATAGGTAATAATGAACGGTAGTGTTGGGGTTTCGGTTTTTATAGAGTAGCACGTGAAGCCGTGTACTACTCCTTCTATTTCCTTTTTTTTTTGAGTTTGGGTAGGATAGAAAAAGAAATCTAGTGTAAATATACGAGAGATATGGTATAGGAGTAGGTAAATAAAACATATGGTAGATAATATGGTTAGGAATTTCGGTCAAGGTAAATCACATGCATGGGTAGAATTTTTGGTTGATTAGGAAAGTGAATAAGATAGATATTTGGCAAATATGTGGTCCATAATTCAATATACATAAAATACTTAATATGCAAGATAATCACGTAGATATATAATATTAAACACAAATATACTAGCAATAGAATACACGGACACAGTCATATAATCTCGTCTTATTCTAATCAGTCATGCAGGTTCTTAAAATAAATATGACAAATTTAATTGCTACTGATTAAACCAATTTCCAAACGCAAAATCTCAAAACGTCTTCTCCCTAACGCCTTTATTAAAATGTTAGCCCATTGATTTTCAGTACTACAAAATTCGAGTTTAATGTTGCCCTTTTCTACATGGTCGCGTAAGAAATGATGTTTAGTGACTATATGTTTAGTACGAGAATACTGAGTTGGATTCTTAAAAATAATAATAGCACTCGTATTATCACACAAAATAGGCATACAACTAACATTTACACCATAGTCACATAGTTGTTGCTTTAACCAAAGTAATTGGGAACATACCAGTCCTGCAGCTATATATTCGGCTTCATCAGTAGATAACGCAACAGAATTTTGCTTCTTTAAGCCCCAAGTTATAATACATGGTCCAACAAACGTAGTGAATCCAGATGTACTTTTTCTATCTAGAGAACATCCTGCATAATCTGCATCTGAATATCCTACTAGATTGAAATTAAACTCAAGTGGATACCATAAGTATAAATTAGATGTACCAGTTAAATATCTTAAGATACGTTTAACTGCAATCATATGTGACTCTTTAGGACACGATTGAAATCGAGCACAGACACATACACTAAAGATAATGTCAGGTCTACTCGCAGTTAAATATAATAGAGAACCAATCAGACCTCGATATGTAGTCTAATCGACACACTTGACATTTTCGTCTAAGGTCAATTTTTTGTCAGTGACCATAGGTGTGTCCATTGGATGAGCATTCTCCGTACCAAATTTCCTGATTAGCAATCATGTTGGTGAATCTTTATACCTTCTTTAGTTTGTTGAATTTGCAATCCTAGAAAGAATTTTAATTCTCCAATCATGCTTATTTCAAACTCTGAGGTCTTAAGATCTGAAAAGTACTTGCAGAAAAGTACTTGCATAATTTCAATTCTCAATCATGCTTATTTCAATTCTCCAATCATGCTTATTTTGTAATTGAAATTTAGACAATATGTCGTACCATGCCTTAGGCGCTTGTTCCAAACCATATAAAGCTTTATCAAGTTTAAGAACATGATTATGGAATTTGTTATTTAAAAATCCGGGAGTTTGTTCAACAAAAACCTCTTCTTCCAAATATCTATTAAGAAATGCAGTCTTAACGTCCATTTGGTACAGTTTCATTCCTTTATGAGTTGCAAAGGCGATAAGTAGACGAATAGCTTTAAATCGTGCTACACGTGCAAACGTTTCGTCATAATCGTTCCATTCCTCTTGATTATATCCTTGAACGACCAATGGAGCCTTATTACGAGCTATAACTGCTGAATCATCTAATTTATTTCTGAATACCCACCGAGTACCAATCACAGTTCAATTTTTAGATCATGGCACTAGATGCCAAACTTTATTACGTTCGAACTATTGAAGCTCTTCTTGCATTACTACAATCCAATCGGATTCTTCAAGTGCTTCTTTGATGTTGGTAGGCTCTATGGTAGACTGAAAAGAATAGAATGAACAAAAGTTTTTTAATGTTCGTCTTGTTTGAACTCCCTTATTCAAACTTCCTAGGATACTATCAATAGGATGAGAACTCTTATATTTCCATTTATTGGAGTTCTAAGGCTCATCATCATCTGATGAACTCTCACTTTCCTCAAATGACTCAGAATCACGATTGGTTCCCCCAGAGCTCTTCTCCGTGGTTATAGCTAAAGTTTGTACAACTTTAGTTACAATATCTTGATCTGGGTCCAAAGTTATAGCATCATCAGTTATAGCTTCGGTTTCCTTATTCTTGTTTTGAGAAGAGACATTCGTATCATAAATAATTGTCTCAGTTCTCTTTTCAAGATCATTTGCGGATTTATCAAGTTCATCATTGATTCTTTTAATAACTTCTTCATCGATTTCTGGTAAATCATCCCTTGTAAGGCAAAAGTCGGGATCATTCATGTCTTCTTCTTCATTCTCTTCAACTTGTTCAGGCACATTATCTTCATCAAAAACAACATGAACACTTTCTTCTATGCACAAAGTTCTTTTGTTAAAAACTTTATAAGCTTTGCTATGATTAGATTAACCAACAAACACAGCTTCGTCACTTCGTGGATCAAATTTGCTTAAATTAATTTTTCCATTATTATGGACAAAACATTTACTACCGAAGCAACGAAGATGAGCTATATTGGGTTTTCTTCCTCTTAAAAGTTCATAGGGAGTCTTTTTGAGAATTGGTCTGATCATAGCTCTATTGTGCACATAGCATGTAGTACTAATGGCTTCAGCTTAAAAGTTCTTTGAAAGGCCACTACACAAAAGCATAGTGAGAGCCATGTCATATAGTGTTCTATTCATACGTTTAACGACACTGTTTTGTTGTGGGGTTCGTGGTGCAGAAACGTTATGTCCTACACCATTCTCCCTACAATATTCTATAAAGGCTTGATTATCAAATTCGGTGCCATGATCCGTACGAATAGAAACTAACTTCTTATCACACTTGTTTTCAACAAGCTTCATTAACACTACCAACTCATCGAAAGTTTCATCTTTTTTAAATAGAAAGATAGGCCACACATACCTTGAGTAGTCGTCGACTAAGACGAAGATGTACCTTGAACCACCACGGCTTCTGACTTTCGTAGGTCCACACAAATCCATGTGTACCAACTCAAGTGGACGTTCTATACTTACTGCTCGTTTTGGTTTGAATGAAGATCTAACTTGTTTACATCAGGCATATGAGTCACACATCTTTTCTTGTTCGAATTTGATTGAGGGTAAACTGTGACATCCCTCGCGAATGCGGAAAGATAAAACATACAAACATGTGGAAAGAGATGCGGAAATACGGTATTTTAAAAACCTTTGAACATGCAAGATATATATAACACGAGGTGTGTCAAAACGTTACAAACTAAAAACGGAAATATACAACAAAGAGACGAGGCCTCTTAAAATGTTAACAAAGAACAAGTGTTTATCCAAAACTAGCAACTATCGTCTAGAGGTGAACTTCCAGGGACAACGCCCGCTAGCTCACACCCGAACCCCAAAATATCGTATCCAAAAATCATCCAAAGCAAGCAACTTGTTCATTCATGAAAAACATGAACGCCACAGTCAGTGGGGAGTAACTCCGGGTTCTCCCAGCCATATCACATTAAACGTACATATAAGGAAATACAAAAGTAGATCATGCATATATAGATATACATGTGAGGTACAGTAAGAATAGATAGGCAATTCTATAGATAATGATAAGATCATGTGGAAATCAAATCCGAAACCATCATGTTATTCAAAGACTCGGGGAAGACACTCTTAGGCAACCGAATATGCTCACTAGGGCTTGCATCTCACCGCTAGCGGTATAAGATTGATAATATTGAGACTCGACAGACAAACCAAGTCAAGTCATGCGATGATCACAATAAATCCAACATATTATCATCCATTCACAAACCAAGACATTGACGGTGTCCAATCATGCAATGACCATGAATAATATCATGAAATCACGCATTCAAAGAACGACGACACAAGACGACATCTCTCATGGTAAATGAAACGCACTAGCACCGTGTAATGGCAAGTAATGATTAACAGGCATCCACGGGATAAACATTTCATCCCTTAACTCATACAACAGATCAACATTTCGTATATGTAGCTATTTTCCCTCCTGGTAGAACGACGATATAAATACCCTAACCCTGGTCCTAGTCTAAATTCTGGCCAAATCCCGAAATCCCACATTTCCGGTTCGACATGCGATAAACGTTTCGCATCCAAGACTTCGTCTTCACTAGACGCCGAGTCACCCCCCAAATTCGGTAGAATCAATTCACTGAAAGAGGCCAAAAGAGCTCAAGCCTCATAACAACGGTACGCTACATGCAAATAGCACCACTCGCATTACACACCACATTTGCACGGCCGGTCCGATCACGCCACTGCGTTCAACTCCCCACCACGCGTCGTATGCCCCCTAACACATGCTTTAAAGCAGTAGGCTAGACCCTCTCCGTTCCGACCTTCCAGCCTTACTAACGGGAAGGTAGCCAGGGAATGAGAATCAAAGCACAAGACACAATAGTGGCTCAAACCGCTCTTGTGTAAAAACAAACTCAAAGTGGAACATATCCGAAAACCGTCACAAAACATGTGATACATGCGAAAGAGCTATCATATATCCAAAACATGAATATTATAAGACATTACGTAAGATTATACGGTAAACCGATCATGCGAACTATTATAATTTACGAGTTTTAGAAGTCAAAAGAAAACAACACAGTCGTGTTGCAGGCCGGGCAGGGGACCGGTGGCCGGTGGGCCGGCTCAGAACACAAGGCAAAACCCAAAAACAGAGAAAGGGGGTCTGGGCCGGTCAGTTGACCGGCGGCCGGTCGACCGGCACAGAGCACCATACCAAAAATCAAAACTTCAATACTGATGTGTTCCAGGCCGGTGGGTTGACCGGTGGCCGGTGGGCCGGCCTGGAGCACCTCTTCATGCAAAAACAAAGTTTCCAAATTGAGTTACTGAAGTGTTCTTAGCCGGTGGTCAGACCGGCGGCCGGTCGACTGGCTGGGAACACCCCTTCATCCGAGAGCTTCCAATACTTAACCAATTCATTTCAAATCTCAATCATACTTCTAATAATCATCAACAATCAATATAATTCATCAACATTCATCATATAACATCATTTACTAATCATAGCATGAATCCTAATCTTCCTAATCGTAATCCAATACGATTTTCTAGCATATAAACATGTAAAACACGTAAGTGATACCGAGTAACCCTTCACCGTTACCTTTAAACGTCTCTAATGATCGTCAAGCTCCTCTTCTATAAGGAAATAGTCTTTGTCGGGATCTTGGAGGTCGCCACCTACAAATAGATCGTAAAAAGATGAATAAAGTTCATCTTGAGAAAGACGGAATGCTTGAAAAGCGAGAAAGACGATAATTTTATTATCAATACGGATAGAGGAAGGTACGGGAAGAATAATAAGACGAACTTACGGAAATTCTATCAAGTAACGAAGAAGATACGTCAATTCCAAAATCGAATTCAAAGAGGGAAAGTTGATTTCTTAGAGAGGAAGAAAAGTGGGTTTGTTTTTTTGTTGAAATGAATTATTAGGTTAAGGAAGGGAGTAGTGTGAGTTATGTAGGAAAAGGTCAAAGACGGTTTCAAAGTCAAGGAAAGTCAAACTCGCCTTAAGACGGGATTTTCATGAAATCTCGCAGAAATTCCAAATACGAACTCGGAAATACTAAATTCGACTCGGAACTTAAAATTATAATTTAAAACTTAAAATTGCTGAAAAGCTTTCGTAAAATATTTCTACTAGAAAAATAGGGTACTTTTCCGGGTGTTACAATCACCCCACCTTTTAAAAAGTTTCGCCCTCGAAACTTGAGGAAAAATAAAATTTCACCTTACTCGAAAAGACTCGGATATTTACTACGCATAGAAGCTTCGGTTTCCCAAGTTTCTTCTTCGACATTAGCACTTCTCCACAAGATTTTCACCAACGGAACTACTTTACTTCTCAACTTCCTATCCTTACGATCTAGGATACGGATCGGCTTCTCTTCAAAGGATAGATTCGGTTCAAGCTCGGGCAATTCCTTTTGAAATACATGGCTTGGATCACTAACATACTTTCTCAATTGAGAAACATGAAAAACATTATGAACCTTAGCTAAATTCGGCGGCAAATCCAACTTATAAGCAACGGCACCAATCCTTTCCACAATATCAAAGGGTCCAATGTATTTCGGGCTCAATTTACCCTTAACACCAAACCTTTTAACACCCTTCATAGGAGACACCTTCAAGAACACTTTATCACCAACCTCAAACTCTAACGGCCTTCTTCGGATATCGGCATAAGACTTTTGACGGTCTTGAGCGGCTTTCATTCTATCACGAATGACCTTCACATTATCAATGGTTTCAACAAGAACATCGGGGCCTAAATCACGATTGTCACTCAATTGAGTTCCAACATATAGGACTCCGACATTTCCTTCCATAAAGAGCTTCATAAGGAGCCATCTTAATAGATGCATGATAGCTATTGTTGTAAGAAAACTCCACCAATGGTAAACTCTTTTCCCAACTAGACTGAAAGTCAAGAGCACAAGCCCTATATTCAAATCTTTCTAAAGTCTATAGTCCTCTCATCTGACCATCCGTGCGGCATGAAAAGCCCGTACTCAATCAACAACTTACCGACCGCTGCCTCTTGCGCCTTTCCAAAATCTCGAACAGATCTCGGATCTCGGTCTTATATAATCTCCAAAGGAACACCATGGTATCTAACAATTTCATCCACATAAGCCTTTGCTAACCGATCCAAATTCCAAGTTTCTTTGATCGGAATAAATCTAGCACACTTGGTCAATCGATCAACAACAACCCAAACGGCATCTTTACCTCCAACGGTCTTCGGCAAAGCCATAACAAAATCCATAGAAATAGATTCCCACTTCCATAGCGGAATATCCAACGGTTGTAGCAATCCACCGGGTCTCTTATGTTCAATCTTCACTTGTTGGCAAGTCAAACATCTTCCAACATAAGACACAACATCGCCCTTCAAATTTGGCCACCAAAACTGCAACTTCAAATCTTTGTACATCTTATCACCTCCGGGGTGAATAGAATAAGGGGAAAGATGAGCTTCATCAAGAACTCGCTTCCTCAATTTAAGAGCATTTGGCACAAATAAACGACCATGGAAACGAAGAACACCTTCATTATCAAACTTGAAATCTTTACCTTTACCTTCAAGAATCTTGGCTTGGATAGACTTGTAGGTAAGATCATCCACTTGACTTTCACGGATTTCATGGAGAAACACCGGCTCGGCAATCATAGCACCAATATGAACAAAACCACGCTCTACAAACTCCAAACTCAATCTTCGAAACTCGGCACAAAGATCAACAGGCAAAACATGCAAAGCATGAGAAGCATGAGAAGCTTTTCTACTAAGAGCATCTGCAACCACATTCGCCTTCCCTTCATGATACAATAACTCAAAATCATAATCGTTCACCAATTCCAACCATCTTCTTTGCCTCATATTCAACTCGTTTTGAGTAAATATGTACTTCAAACTCTTGTGATCGGTGAAGATACGACAATGAACTCCAATTAAATAATGCCTCCATACTTTCAAAGCATGAACAACAGCGGCCAATTCTAGATCATGAGTAGGATAGTTCACTTCATGAACTCTCAACTGCCTAGAAGCATTATCCACCACCTTCCTATTCTGCATAAGAACACAACCTAAACCCATTTTAGAAGCATCACAATAGACATCAAAGTCTACTCCATCTTCAGGCAAAGTCAACACCGGAGCGGTAGTTAACCTCGTCTTTAACTCTTGAAATGCAGATTCACAAGCTTCATTCCATAGGAATTTGGTTTCCTTCTTCAATAACTGAGTCATAGGCCTAGCAAGCTTAGAGAAATCCTTGACAAATCTTCGATAATAACCAGCTAAACCAAGAAAACTTCGAATCTCTCTAATATCAGTCGGACTCTCCCAATCAACAACGGCCTCAATTTTAGAAGGATCTACCATCACACCTTCTTTCGAAATCACATGCCCAAGAAAGGACACTTTAGGTAACCAAAATTCGCACTTAGAGAACTTAGCATACCACTTCTGACGACGTAGAACACCCAAAATAATCCTCAAATGAATAGCATGCTCATCTTCGGACTTGGAGAAAATAAGAATATCATCTATGAATACCACCACACACTTGTCGAGATATTCACTAAATGTGCGGTTCATTTGATCCATAAAGATAGCAGGAGTATTCGTCAATCCAAATGGCATTACTTTAAATTCATAATGGCCATACCTCGTACTGAAAGCGGTCTTTGGAATATCAACATCTCTAACCGGAATTTGATGATAACCCGATCTCAAATCAATATTCGAAAAAGTAGAAGCACCCTTTAATTGATCAAACAAATCTTCAATTCTCGGTAAAGGATACCTATTCTTGATTGTAATCCGATTCAATTCACGATAATCGATACACAACCTCATAGAACCATCCTTCTTTTTCACAAAAAGAACAGGAGCACCCCACGGCGAGGCACTTGGTCGAATAAAACCCTTTTCAATCATATCATCCAACTGCTTCCTTAATTCTTTCAATTCAGACGGAGCCATACGATAAGGAGCTTTGGCAATTGGACCAGAACCATGAACAAGATCAATGGAGAATTCAACATCTCTCTCGTGCTGATCCCGGGCAATCTTCGGGGAATACATCAATGAATTCTCTGACAATAGGCACATCATTCAATACTTGGCAAAGAGTCTTTGAAGAGTCACAACACACAGAATGCGTTGTAACCTTTTCCTAACCATACTACCCAACTCACAGCGGAAAATTAAAGACAAACTTTACGGGGATGAGATCCCTTATAGTATTCTAACACCCTAAAGGACTCTTTAAGA
>JAIUZE010019105.1:0-12339 GCA_022085475.1 Heliosperma pusillum
GAAAAAGAACATTTTAACAAGTTTAGCATTCATATAATGACCTCTCACTAAATTATATAAATGATTCCAAGACCCATCAATAAATAAAAAATAGTCATCGCATGCTACTTTTATCTAGAAATGGTAAGTCTTTACGTGACTAATTCTACCGTTAGAACTCTTGGTTGACGTATTTCAACTAAATCCATCTCCTAGTCCCAAGATAACGCTTATCTCGTTGAGTCCAATCCAATTTTAGCTTGTGATCGTATCACCCTACTTACCCGAGGTAAAAAGGGACCCACGAGCGTGGTAGCCCTAATGAACCCGGGATTCATAGGTGTTATTAATTGGTAAGGCTAATCTCAATTTTTTAAATATGTGAGAGATCTTGTCAATTTAGTTATTAATTCCCTATAAGTGAACTAAGTCGGTGAATTGTGAATAACGTTGAATTGACAATAACTGTAAATAAAATGCATGTGTGACGATTTTGGCATGAGCGGAAATAAAGCAAGCAACCAAGCAACAATAAAATCCTAGTATGGCCACCTAGCTAATCAAAGTTAACTAGATAGTTACAAATTCGGAAACCAACTCCTTGGTCCCTTGCCTCTTCACTTGGAACACTTTCCAAAATGGCACCGTCTTGAGGGAGTCACCGGTCTTCATAAAAATAATTACAAATATACAAATATACAAATTCCTATTATACATTTATTCTATGAAATGAAATTATTAAAATTATAAAAACCGGCGATACGAGATCGCAATAAAATTACAACCAAACCGTTATTCCCTTACATTACGGGTAATAACGATTAAAAAATAACTAGGCCATACTAGGTACAAAATTTGCATAAATTATTAAATAAATGACTTTCATTCATTCAACCATAAATAAAATAAATTGCTGCAAAATTCATGCCAAAATCGTCCTAAATTCAATTCATGCTCATTGTAGCTCGATTTTTTTCGGGATTTATTGATTTTTAAAAAAAAAAAAAAAAAAACATTTAAAAATCCTATCAACCATTTAAATCTCATTGAAATTCAAACTAATTAACTAACCTAAATTTAGAACTGCAAAATTAGTCAATCTAATTGGTTGTTGGTCATTAAATTAGATCGATTTGATTTTATTTGCTAAATATTACGATTTAATCATAACAATTATGAAATAAAACCAAAATAAAATATAAACATCATAAAATTTGAAACCAAAAATTTTTTACATTCTGAAAACATTCCAGGAACTATAAAAATAAAAAACATTTGCTCAAAAAATTTAAATTAATTTTATGAACAAATAGCTTTGTATTTAATGGTTTTATCAAATAAAAACATTAGATATAGTAAAACAGTGAAACAAATTATGAAATTTCACCAAGAGTATCAATGTCAGAATATCAAATGTACAAAAAATATTCAAGACCATAAATGGAAGTTTCAGTTTTATGAACATTATAATCTCATATTATCGACTTTTATCGTATAAAAATCAATGAACATGCAATACATAAGTAAAAGTCGCGAACTTTTACATACAATATGTAAGAAATGCATGTGAGATCATATTAAAATGTCATGGTCAGAATCAACATGCAACTATTTTTAGTTAACTTTTAACTCATAAAATGCATGTTAACTCGGTTTAAACGCCAAAAATCAAAATAAATAGCAAATTAATCCCTAAAACTACGAAATTTAACCACAAACATTTTGAGGTCAGTAGGTATACATGCACCAAAAATCTTCTTCAGAATCGTATTTTACCTCAAAATCTTTGATTTATTAGTTATCTTATAACTTTAATAAAAATGTCCAAAATGAACATACATGCTACAAGCTAGCTCTGATACCACATGAAGGTCCATAGACCTTAATTAGACTCTTCTAATTAGTTGCTAAATTACTTGTTAATTTAGTATTTAATGATCTATGTAACATGCATGCAAATATAAAGACATTTATATAAGAGAAGAAATTTCCTCACATTGATATGGAAACTATAAGGGCACAACAAGAACGTCCCTTTTTGTTGTCTTGGCTACAAATATGGATGAACACAAGTAATCTCCAAAGTAGAAGATTCTCCTCTAAGTTGCACCAAGATTAACCCAAATAATCCACCGTATTATAACTAGATAATAGATTAGATATTAATACTACTAATATTATGACTATATTACTACACTAGTAATACTTAGTAAAAATTAGTATTTGAGAGTTTTTAGTGAGAAGAAGAGTTTTAGAGAGAAGTAAACAAATTGCACAAAATGAAGTAAGTATAAAAATGAACACAAATGCTCATTTTAAAGGCCATTTGGCCGGATCATGTAGTCCACATTTGGGCTATTATTTTTTTCAATTTGATCACATGCATTAGAGTGGAGTGTTGTAGAAAAGATGATGATTGTTTTATACTTGTTATGTCACTTTCAAAAGCTAACTAAAGAGTTACAACAAGAACAACAATCATCACCATTCTAACTACATCATAACCGGCCATGTTGGCTTAGTTGGATCCATTTTGATTTTTGATATTTGTCTCACAAATACTTATTGATCATATGGTTAATTATCTTGTATAATTAAGTGTTAATTTGATCATATAACAATTATATGACTCAATTAAATAAATAATATGTACTTAACATTTTACGTAATATTTTACCATTATATCAATATATAATGGGTCCCACAATGCTTAGTTAATTTATTTTACAACTCCTTGTAAATATAATTAACTAATTACCTCTATCTCAAAACCTCAACTAATTTAGTAAATTAACGATTAATTACTAAGTTAAATCTTATTTAATCGTATTAAAATAAGATATAAATTTATTAGTCAATTATCGCATAATTGAAAAATAAGCTTAATCGAATTTGAGTTCTTAACTCAATATCTAACAATTAACTCTCGTACATATCGAATATATGTAATGTACTAATTAACTATATCGTATACAAATAATTAGTTACTATTTGGATTTTATCCTTTAGGTGTGACTGAAAGGGATCAGTTGATCAGCGCCGTCAAACGTCAATAACGTCAAACTCTAGTTAGTCAACCGTTATTGATTTACGTTAATCAACTGACTAATCATATATATAGTCAATAAATATCCCAATTATATTCCTTATAAAGATTTATTATGTGTCGCACTATTGTGGAGGACACCTACTCCAACAGTATGGAATATCTAAGTAAAATTTTGAAGGTGGTCAGTGACATAAAAGGATTCAAGTTTCATCATCTTTGTAAGGAATTGAGACTTAATCATCTCTTATTTGATGATGATCTTCTCATTTTTTGTAAAGGTGATTTGAGATCCATTTTCATGATTGTGGAGGGATTTAATTTCTTCTCTACAGCATATGGACTACACATTAATAGTGATAAATCTGACCTAATTGTGACTGGAATTAGTGCTGGGGTTGAGGATGTTATCTTTGCTCATACTGGGTTCAAAAAGAGGTCACTTCCTTTTAAATACCTTGGTGTCACTATTTTACATAAGAGGCTATCAAATAATGATTGCAATATTTTGGTGGAGAAGATGGTAAAAAGGATTAGAGGATGGAACAAGAGGAGAATTTCCTATACTGGCAGACTGACTCTTGTTAAAGCTGTACTTAGCACAATTCAGAACTATTGGGCTCAGGTGTTTATTGTTCCTTGTGGGGTAATGGATAAGCTTAAGGCCCTTTGTAGGAATTTTCTATGGGAGGGTGAGGAGGAGTATTCTAAAGCTCTGTTGGTTGCTTGGTCAGTACTTTGTAAAGGTAAAGAGACTGGTGGACTGGGTCTGGTTGATAGTAAGGTCTGGAATAATGCTGCGGTTGGTAAACTTGTCTGGTGGATTGCCACTAAGAAGGATCTTTTATGGATTAAGTGGATTGATAAAATTTATATCAAGGGAAGGGAATGGGATAGTTATTCTCCAAGTAATTATAGTTCCTGGTCCTGGAGGAAAATTTGCTCAATCAAGACTATGTTCAATCCTGCTATTGCTAATGGGAAGTGGATGAGCTCTGATGATCAATATACTATCTCAAAAGGTTATTCATGGTTAGCTGGTACTGCAGAGACTAAATTAGGCTGGTGCAGGGTGGCCTGGAACAGGTTTAATGCTCCAAGACATTGCTTTATTGGTTATTGTGGCAGGGTAGGCTTCTGACTTTGGATAGACTTTCAAGAATGGGAATTACTAAGGATGTGGACTGTTTTCTCTGTGGCAGTGCTGTGGAGACTCATGCCCATTTATTTCAGGAATGTCACTTTGCTAAATGTTGCTATGGACTGCTACAAGATTGGCTGCACATTGATCCAAACTGTTGTTATGATTACGCTAGGCTGCTGAGGATCAGATGAGTTTCTGGTTTTCAGAGGAAGGTGTACTAGGCTGTGGTTGCAGAAGTACAATATGCCATTTGGCGTGCAAGGAATGTCTGCAGGATAGATAAATATAGATTACTCCCGAGCAAAGTTGTTGAGCAAGCAAAGATGGATTCAGGCTTAGAATGATGAATATCAATGTAGGGCAAATTAGATTGTGTGATAGAAGATGGTGTAGTTTGAAAGGTTTATTGTAATGCTGCTAGTTCTTGTATAGATGGTAGTTGAGTCGAGGCTGAATCAATATTGAACTATGTAATGCGTGCCTAGGGCAATTTTTAATATTAATTACATTGGTACCAAAAAAAAAATTTAAGATATTAAAGATAAAAATCTTTCTTCAAGACAAAGTTAGGGTTTTAGATTTTATATCTCCTATGCTTCTACTATAAATACTCTTTCTTCCTCAATCATTCATAACGAATTTTACATACAATTGAGAGATTTTTATAAATTGTTTTTAAACAAACTATGAGCAAAATATTTATTATTTTTATTGTTTTTTTTTACGAAAAAGTCGTGCATCATTCTTTATCAATCGCTCATGTGAAATACGTTATTAGATAAAAGTACATCACATAATATTACTTATTCTTTAACGAGAATCCTTGTGAGTTATATTGTACTTTCTTGTTAACGTAAGATAGTATAGAGTATTTAGCGATTCTCACCTTGAGTTATAATCATAGTTGATTATACAAGTGGGTTGATAATATTTTTAATCCGGAGAAAGGTAGTAAAGATTATTAAGCGAGAATAGTGGACGTAGGTTTTGACTTGTGAAACTGAACCACTTCAAAAATCACTTGTGTCTCTCTCTTCTTTTCGTTATTTCGTTACTTGCATTTACTTTGATTAATTAATTAGTTGATTTTAATCTATAGAATCAAATAATTAATATCATATCATATAAATCGAAAAAGTGGGGCTAGTTTTTAATAGTCAATTCACCCCCCCCCCCCCCCCCCCCCCCCCCCTTCGTATTCGATCAATAGACTCTACATCGACTCAATTATACAACTTAAGATTATATGTTCTTCTGAGAGCTCTTAATCATTGGAGTTACTATTTACATCCAAGTCATTTTATCTTGCATTATGATCATGAATCCCTAAAGTATATAAATGGGCAACTAAAGCTAAATCAAAGGCATGCTAAGTGGGCCGAATTCTTTCAATCATTCCATTATTCTTAGAAGTATAAGGATGGTAAGAGTAATTCAATGTTGGATGCACTATCACGTTGTTATTGTTTACTATCTACACTTGACATTAGGCTGCTTGGATATTAGACTTTGATAGATTATTATTTTGAAGATGATAATTTTGGGAACATCTACATAGAGTGTCAAAATGGTTCGTTCAAGGAATTCATACTTAAAGACAATTTTCAGTTCAAAGGAATTTGTCTATGTGTTCCTAAACAGCCGGTTCGAGAGTTATTACTGCGAGAAGCGCATGAAGGTGGATTAACTAGACATTTTGGAATCCAAAAGACTTTGGATGCATTAAACGAGGATTTCTTTTGGCCTACGGTGCAAGGCTATGCTCACAACATCGTGGGTAAATGTGTTACTTGTAGTCTTGCACAGAGTTCATTAAAGCCACGAGAATATACACCATTGCTGATTCCAAATATACCGCAGGAAGATGTGTCAATGGATTTCATTGTTGCTTTGCCTCGAACGCAAAGAGGTAGGGATGCTATCATGATAGGTTTTGATGAATTTTCAAACATGGAACATTTATTAACTTGTCATAAAACAATCAATGCGAGGAATGTGGCAGATTTAGATAATCAATAAACTTTTAGATTACATAGAGTGCCAAAGACAATTATATTTTTCCCGGAAAAGAATTTTCAACCTTGTCTAAAGACTCAGGAAAAATTTCACTTGAATGCTTAACCTCATCATAATCACAAGAAGGCTCAACAACATCTTCCTTAGCAAGTGCCTCATCTACCTTATGTTGGAGCTAGTGTCCTCCACAGTTAGTGTGATAACGTGTATAAATCTCTTACAGGTTCACAAGGTATACTTAGTATTCTTATCGGTTGATTAACGTTTATCGATAACGGTTGGCTTGCTAGAAGTTTGACGTTATTGTCATTTTAATGGCGGTGATCAACTGGTCCCTAAAAGTCACACCTAAAGGATCTGTTTGAGAGATATGATTATATGAAAAATATGATCATATTGATGCCTTATATGACTAAAAGGTTAGTCGATGTATATGACTAAAAGGTTAGTGAATGTAATGATGATACGATTATTTAATACGATTAAATAATACTGGCTTAGACGAATTAAATGTTAATTCGTAATTAAATATAAACTGTTATATCTAATTAATGTATATAATGTAATTATTTAATACGATTAAATAATGTAAGCTGAAATGAATTAAATGTTAATTCGTGATTAAATATAAACTGTTATATTTAATTAGCAAATTATAAATATACGATGTTTATATTTGACGTATATCTTATAATAATACATACACATATTATACATTAAATAAATAAAAGAAGGAAGACACCTATCTTGACTATACTTCCTAAAACAAGTAGAAGAAAAAGAGGGAGACTCCTCCCTCTACTAGACCACTACTTGCACTGCCAAAAGAGGAGGAGGAGAGTCTTATATAAACTCTTCTTCTCTACATGATTCATCATTTGAAAACATGACAAAAAAATCATCAGTAATTTTTGTATTCTTTCTAGCACTAGAAAAGGCATATCTCAGAGCATATTGGGTGGAACAATTAGGAGAATGTCGATTTCGATATTTGTTCTTAGGCCATATTGCTAGGACCAAAGGTTAATTCTAATCTTTATGTTTTTCGTTTATGACTCGTATTTCATATATTATAATTTCGTTATAATCCTTAAATTTCATGTATGAAATATACCGATATTTCCCACAAGTGGTATCAGAGCCAAGGCTACGAAATTATTTTATATGATTTTTCATAAATGATAAAATATATCAAATTATAAAATTTTCAGAAAATTTTTTTCGGCTGAAATTTTTTTTGGCCGTGTTGTTTTTCATTTGATTCGACTGATTTTTTTTGGCCGTGTTGTTTTTTTTTATTTTTGATTCTTGTTTTCATTTGATTTATTGATATTGTTGTTCTAATTTGTTAAGATGACAATATAATAAATTTGTAGATGTTTTAATTTAATAAGGATTAAATTAGAATGTAAATGGAAATTGTTTTGAAAGTTTATGATCATTTGTTTTTGCTATATATTTTCGGTATACATGATGACAAATTGTTGTTTTGCATCATGATTCATTAATTTTAATGATGTACAAATCAATTATGATTAGTTGAATATTAAGATAATCATGATTTAGATATTCACTTTAAAATGTTAAATTGAATCATCTAGTTTGTATCAATGTTTAATAATGATTAAATGTTGATAATTGTACCGATCTTGAAATATTAGCAAGATCAAATAAAAAATAACAGCCGTGGCGGCTGTTTTGTAAAAAAAAAAAAAAAAAAATTCGGATTTTATCTTTTTTTTTTTTCTTTTTTTTTTGGCCGAATTATTTTCTTTTATGCATTATATTGATAATGTATAATTGTTGTTGTGAAAAAATTCACAATTATTGGATACCCAATTATTTTAAAACGGTTTAAAATAATGTTGGATTAATTCATGTTATACGATAATATGAATTAAAATTGGATTATGTTTGATTGGAATTATTGTGAGTAATTAAGGAATTGTCACATAATTTTGATCATTTTAAATCAGGTGGTTTGGATAAATTACTCTACATAATTAAGGAATTATGTCTTGAATGATTAATTTATTGTTGATGCATTTTATTTTGTTGAATGATTTGTTTAATGGTTTATTTACGTATTTTTGCAATTGGTTGTAATTTGTATTACCTAGTGTGGCCTTAGTTGATTATGTTTTCGTAATGATGGAAACATGATTTTGATGTAATTTTGAGATCTCGAATCTCCTTTTGTTTTCTTTGTAATTATTTTTTTTTAAATTAGAATTTAAATAGGTTTATATTTTGTAATTTATTAAATGTAATTTGAGAAGACTAAAGATGGAGATCGGATTGCTCACTCCCGCTACATGGACCAAGATGAAACATCAAGACAAGCTTTTCAGGTCCAATCATGGATGGATTCCAAAGTTGTATTTTTGTTCATTTTGGTAGATAGGCCAGACTAGGACTTTGTAATTTTACGTATTTTTCGTTCTTGTTGCTTTTCATCACGTGATAGTTAGTGCATCATATTCCGCCTAAACCATACCACCTACTACTAATATTGCATGAAAATTGACTCATATAGTTTGAATGTTAGTTATCATGGACATAAAGATGTCACACGAATTTTAAGCCATCGTCTTAGTTTATTCATTCCCGCATGCTAGATATTAGTTCAGTTAAATGAATTAAAATAAAGTTGATGGGATCTTCCTCTAAAACCTAAAATTGAGACTAGTCTTTATAGGCCAAACTAGTATGAATCCCTTCTTCGTCGGTAGGCATATAGGACCTTACTCTCCATATGATCCCTTCTACGTTGGTTAAGTAGTATGTGTAGACTTATTTTACCTCAACATTATAATCCGGAAAGTTTCTCGTGATTATGATGGACTAAAGATAAAATGTTATCGACCAAGAATTCTAAAGGTAGAATTAGCTAAAAGGTTGGTTTATCAATTTACAGATAATTGAGTCTTGGGATCATTTAAAGAATTCTTGAGGGAGGTCAATTGTATAAATGCTTGAGTCTTCGCATTAAACAAGTTTTGCACTAGACTTAATTCATATGGATGAGTATGCTTATTATTATATTTTTTCTTCTTTTTCGCAGTGTAGAATTCGTCTTATATTGATAATACTGCTATAACAAATGGCTGGCCATAATAATGTCCCTATGCCAAGTGCCACACTCGCACGCGAGTCCTGGCTTAAAACCTTCATGGACCAGATGAATCAGTCCACGCGACTGAAGAATGACGGGTCCAACTTTGCGGACTGGGAGGCGGCATTACGGAATGCAGCCATTGCTGACGGCAAGCACAAGTACTTGACTGAGCCAAAACCGCCAAACCCAGGCCCCAATGCAAGAGCTAACGAGTCATTTGCTTATAATGACTTCGTTATCGAAGCGGGTGCTATAAAGAACGTACTCATCTTTGCAATGAAACCCTATTTGTAAAGACGCTTCATTGCCCAAGGTGCAAATAAGATTTCACCACGCTCACTAACGAGTTCTCAAAAGCACCGAGAATCGTTACTTATAAGCATACATGTCGCCTCTTTGAGGCGAAACTCCAGAAGGGCCAACCGGTTAGCCCACACATTCTTGATAGGATTGAGAATGTCAAGAAACTGGAGGCATTTGATTGCAAAATCAGTGAGAACATAGTCATTGACCGTGTGCTTCATTCACTTCATGATGGTTTTGCCCTTTTAAGGGAAAACTACTACATGAATGACATCAAGAAAAGTCTTCATGAGCTACAATCACTTCTCGTACAGACCGAGAAGGATCTGAAATTGAGTGGGAGCATGAATCAAGATGTTCTTATTTTTTCCAACAAAAACAAAGGTAAGGGCAAGGCTCATGGGGACCTAAATGTAGGGAAGCCAAAGTTTAAGAAGTCAGGAAATGGTAAGAGTGGGCCTGGTGAGACTAGTAGCTCACAAGGCAAGGCAAAGAGCAAGGACAGTGACAATGAAAGCCACCATTGCCACAAGACTGGGCATTGAAGGAGGAACTGTCCCGTGTACCGTGAGGACATAAAAGCAGGCCTCGTCACTCCTGTTGGTATGTCATCTTATATTCATATGATTGAGATTAACCATGCAAGTTTTGGAACTTGGGTACTTGATACTGGTTGTGGTTCTCATCTGTGTAATCATTTGCAGGGCATAAAAAACATCACACCTCTCGCAAAGGGTGATGTGGACCTGGGAGTCGGGAATTGGATTATGTTTTATTGGAATTATTGTGAGTAATTAAGGAATTGTCACATAATTTTGATCATTATAAAATTGATGGTTTGGATTAATTACTCTACATAATTAAGGAATTATGTCTTGAATAATTAATTTATTGTTGATGCATTTTATTTTGTTGAATGATTTGTTGAATGGTTTATTTACGTATTTTTGCAATTGGTTGTAATTTGTATTACCTAGTGTGGCCTTAGTTGATTATGTTTTCGTAATGATGGAAACATGATCTTGATGTAATTTTGAGATCTCGAATCTCCTTTTGTTTTCTTTAAAATTATGTTTTTTAAATTAGGTTGTAAATAGGTTTATGTTTTGTAATTTATTAAATGTAATTTGAGAAGACTAAAGATGGAGATCGGATTGCTCACTCCCGCTACATGGACCAAGATGGAACATCAAGACAAGTTTTTCAGGTCCAATCATGGATGGATTCCAAAGTTGTATGTTTGTTCATTTTGATAGATAGGCCACACTAGGACTTTGTAATTTTACGTATTTTTCGTTCTTGTTGCTTTTCATCACTTGATAGTTAGTGCATCATATTCCGCCTAAACCAAACCACCTACTACATATATTGCATGAAAATTGACTCATATAGTTTGAATGTTAGTTATCATGGACATAAAGATGTCACACGAATTTTAAGCCATCATCTTAGTTTATTCATTCACGCATGCTAGATATTAGTTAAGTTAAATGAATTAAAATAAAGTTGATGGGATCTTCCTCTAAATCCTAAAATTGAGACTAGTCTTTATAGGCCAAACTACTATGAATCCCTTCTTCGTCGGTAGGGATATATGACCTTACTGTCCATATGACCCCTTCTACGTTGGGTAAGTAGTATGTGTTGACTTATTTTACCTCAACATTATAATCCGAAAAGGTTCTCGTGATTATGATGGACTAAAGATAAAATGTTATCGACCAAGAATTCTAAAGGTAGAATTAGCCAAAAGGTTGGTTTATCAATTTATAGATAATTGAGTCTTGGGATCATTTATATAATTCTTGAGGGAGGTCAATTGTATAAATGCTTGAGTCTTCGCATTAAACAAGTTTTGCACTAGACTTAATTCATATCGATGAGTATGCTTATTATTATATTTTTTCTTCTTTTTCGCAATGTAGAATTCTACTTATATTGATAATACTGCTATAACAAATGGCTGGCCATAATAATGTCCCTATGCCAAGTGCCACAATCGCACGCGAGTCCTGGCTTAAAACCTTCATGGACCACATGAATCAGTCCACGCGACTAAAGAATGACGAGTCCAACTTTGCGGACTGGGAGGCGACATTATAAAATACAGCTATTGCTGACGGCAAGCTCCAGTACTTGACTGAGCCAATACCGCAAAACTCAGGCCCCAATGAAAGAGGTAACGAGTCATTTGCTTATATTGACTTCGTTATGGAAGCGGGTGCGATAAAGAACGTACTCATCTTTGCAATGAAACCCAATTTGCAAAGACGCTTCATTGCCAAAGGTGCAAATAAGATTTTCACCACGCTCACTAACGCGTTCTCAAAAGCACCGAGAATCATTACTTATGAGCATACCTGTCGCTTCTTTGAGCCGAAACTCCAAAAGGACCAACCGGTTAGCCCACACATTATTGATATGATTGAGAATGTCCAGAAACTGGAGGCATTTGATTGCAAAATCAGTGAGAGCATAGTCATTGACCGTGTGCTTCATTCACTTCATGATGGTTTTGCCCTTTTAAGGGCAAACTACTACATGAATGACATGAAGAAAAGTCTTCATGAGCTACACTCACTTCTCGTACAGACCGAGAATGTGACACCCTCAAATTTGCGGAAAGAAAAAAAATAATTTAAATACATAATGAAGGTGTCTGAAATAAAAAGGGTCATTACAATACGGAATAATATTCTACAAAAGAAATATACAAGACGGGAGACATATCTC
>JAIUZE010019107.1:0-11547 GCA_022085475.1 Heliosperma pusillum
TTTGTATATTAGGTTGTTGTATTACGGTTGAATACTGTCATTTTGATTTGCACGATTGTTAAAACGTTGTTGTGACATTAAAAAATAAAATAAATAATTTTTTTGTATCATATATAGAGCTGATCAACTTCGGGCCGGCCCGTTTGGCCCTACCCGTTTGGCCCGCTACTTAAGCGGGCTTGGACAAGAAGAAATTAAAAAAATTATTTGACGGACGGGCCAAGCTCGGCCCGCTATATTTCGTGGGCGGATATGGACATGATTAAGAAGCCCATGGACAAGCCCGCCAAGCCCGCTAAACATATATAAAATTAAAATATTATGTTTCATATAAACAAAAAGCTAATAAAGTAAAAATATACAACAAGAGTAAATGAAATAAAACTTGTATTAGTGATAAAGTAAGTAGTTATAATTTTTTTTTATATCGTTAATTTTTTTGGAGACTTGTAATTTCAAAATAATCATGTTTAATTATAGAATTTGTATGTGTTAAGTTGAGTTTGCGATGTTTTAGTTAATTCGGAATATATGTTAAGTCTAGTTTAACCTTAGTTTTATTAAAAAATTAGTTTTCTAAATTTTACATTCAAGCCCGCAAGCCCACGGACAAGCCCGCTAGCTTATAATAGGCGGACATGGACAACCCTAGTAAGCTCGCTTAAGCGGGCTTGGACAAGGAATATTAGGCCCGCTGGACATTTTTTCAAAGAGAAGCCCGGCCCATGTCCGCCCAAGCCCGCAAACGATCACCTCTAATCATATAATAGAAGGTGATTATTATTGCTCTGTTTATCACGATTTTTCGTTTTCTGCAGGTAAAATTTACATATGCTCGGTTACAAAATATCTAATGAATTTGTAATTTTTATTGTGCAATTTCTGATTTCTAATCTTATAATTATGAGAGTTGTAAGCAAATACGATACGATAATTGTATGAAGTACCTGTTTAACTAAGCATTCTAAACCTTTTAAAATTTATTTAACTAAAGAGTAAAATTTTCAAATATGTGCATACATAGAATACAACAACCGACTTAAGTGCAAGATAATATCGCATCTTGCCTGCAAATTTGTACAATAAAACAATGCATAACATTAGTACGTCAACATAATATTTCATGAAAACTATTAACTTCACAATTGTAATATAGTGTAGTAAATTATAGGGAATCAATTGATAGATAAAAAATAAGATTGATAGATAAAACAGTTTTGACGATTAAATGGTGCGAAATCAAAGTTTTTATAAGAATATGTTGTACCTCTGCAAAAGGAATAAGCTGTAAGTATTAAGTAATCATAGGTTAATAACTAAAGGAAGAAAAATACTTAAATAAGATACACGTCATGCTAGCAATGGTGCAAAACCACGATCATGTAGCATTCATTATATTTTTATACACACTTAATTATTAATGTATTTAATATTAAATAATATATTTCCTAATATCTAATAGTATTTAATATTAAATAATATATTTCCTAATATCTTATACTATCTAATATTCTCTACGAATATTAGATAACATAAGATATTAGAAAATATATTATTTATATCTAATATTCTCTACATATTATATTTCCTTTTTAATTAGGTAAACTATTTTAGAATTTATATTATTATTTATTTTATTAAGTGTTTTTAAAAAGTTGGAGTCTATCACGTGTCTCAGAAAATAATCATATGTTAATAACTAAAGGAAGAAAAATACTTATATAATATATACGTAATGCTAGCAATGCTGCAAAACCAAGATCATGTAGCATTCATAATATTTATATACACACTTAATTATTAATAGCATCTAATATTAAATAATATATTCTCTAATATCTAATACTATCTAATATTCTTAGATAGTATAAGATATTAGGAAATATTTTATTTATATACAATATTCTTTACATATTATATTTCTTTTTTAATTAGGTAAACTATTTTAGAATTTATATTATTATTTATTTCCTTAAGTGTTTCTTATAAAGTTGGAGCCTATCACATGCCTACAAAAAAACCTTATATATATATATATATATATATATATATATATCTATATATATATATATATATATATATATATATATAGAATATATATATATATATATATAGGAATTGAATCATGTGAGGCTCCCTTCTTAGGGTGAGGCAGCTGTACCCATCCTAGCCATCGAATCTAAAACATATGGATGTTTCAAAATTGTGCCACGTGCCCCTCAATAAAACTAACGTGAGCAATTAACAATTCCCTCATTAGTACTCAGTTACTCTTCCACACTCTTCCCCTCTTTCTTTCTCTTCTGTAACATCCAAACCTCCATTTTCATTGTGCAAAACCTCCATTTTTTATCGCAAGCTTCGTAATTTTCGATCTAGGTAATATATCTCATCCTAATTTGCGATTAGCTACTGCTTACTTCACACTCATTGATAACCTGTTAATTTATTTGTTCAATTTTTTTAATTTTCGATCTACTATTTAGTAAGTCGAGTTCTTATTTTTTTTTTTTTTTTTTTCATTTTTCGATCTTTTTCTACACCTATTTGTTTGATTTGTTCCTTTCTTTTAGTATTTCATCCCTAGATTATGATTTGTGTTCATTAATTTGTTTATTTTTGTTGATTCAACTACTTAATTAGTTGATGCACTGAGTTGAGTTTATGTTTTGTAGGTTTCAAGTTTTCTACGCTTTAGTATTCTGTAGTAAAAAATCGAGGTTTTGATCTTCTGTTTTTGGCTGATTAATTGCTACTTTAGTATTCTTCTGTAGTAAAAAAAATGAGGTTTTGATCTTCTGTTTTTGACTGATTAATTGCTGCTTTAGTGTTCTGTAGTAAAAATCGAGGTTTTGATCTTCTATTTTTGACTGATTAATTGCTGAGTAGTAAAATTTGCTTAGGTCATCATCTTCTGATAATACTGTCAATATATGAAGTTATTTTCATTTTGGCTGAATAATAACTGGTATTCTAATTCAGTTAGATTTTAGTCTTCGGTTTGTACTGATTGCAGACTGGAAGCTAGAAATTGACGCATATATTAGCTGCGTATGGTGTACGATCTCACCATTTTGTGAGTGTCCCTCATTTTTTCATTCAATTTTCGTATGCATTTTTATTAAGTTTACGATTAATTGGGCTTGTATGTATAATGTAACAAACAAACAGTGGCGTGCTGTGGCTTGTTCCTTTTCATTGACTTGTGTCATGTATGCTGGCTCTTTCGTCCTCAAGTTGTTTGACTTGCGGGATGAGGGTGAGAGTCCTTGTTTTCCTCTCGAGGCCATCAGATTCTTTGCTTCCAACATTGTTGCGTGGCGGAATCTTGTTGTGGTCAGTTTCTCTTCTCACCTCCTATATCATTTTAAACATGGAGTGTGATTTTATGTTACTTGTTGGACCAATTCATATGTTTTGATAATGACATGTGTTTATGTAATAATATGTTTTACTTGGTATATCATATGCGCGTGTAATTGTGTGCTTTAGTCTTATTATAGCTAGCAACAATTATGAGAAGAAAGATCAAAGTTAGACATAACTTTGATAAAGTTTGTGAGACAAAGTTATAACAACTTCAGGAATAACTTTGGAAGTGAACTTGGAAGTTATAGCTAACCAGGCATAACTTTAAGGAAAATCGCTTCAAACAAGATCTACATAAATCTACACAAGACTCGAGATGGAGGGTCTTTGTGATCAAGATGACGAGATGATCCGTATACTGAAGATCTTTGTGAAGATTAGATAGTATAGGTCGTCATTCGGTAACTATTCCATTCGAGAGATTTTATGTTCAAAAGATATAGCTTTAGTCTATGATTTTGAATGATAAAATATTGATGCATGATTTTGGAAATAAAATGTTTTGAAATGTTTTCAAAAGTGAAAGAGTTTTATTTTTATATTTATCAATTATTTTTAATAGAGAATATATTTATGAGATTCTATTGGTTAGTAATACAACTTATGGGTTGTCATGCTACCTAGGGTTTCTAATATATTCTATCTCAATTTGTTGTTAACCTAATTAGCCCACCTAGGGGTGGAGCCATCTAGGGTTTCGTGGAAACCTAGTATTGTGCCTCCTAGGGTTGCGTGCCTCCTAGGGTTTCGTGAGCTAGAGGATTTCGGCCTCCATAGGTTGTTTCCTTAGTTTACCTAATCTAGGATTCGACTATATCTTTACAACAATATTTTGAGATATCAAGATAAATATATTTCTATAAGATAAACCAAATAATATTTTGAGATAAAGATATTTCTAAAAGATAAGCAAATATTATTTTATGGAAAGATAAGTTATCTTTATTAATATTATACTAGGGTTTTTTAGATCTACTAAATTCTTCGACTAAAATACTCATTCACCTATCAATTTGTTACCACTACACGACATATATACACGAAAACACAATCCAATTCACAACGGCTATTAATTATTACTTGTGTTGTTTTCCAAAATCGTTTTAAAGCAAACCTTTGAGCAAATATTTATTATTTTTGAGTTTGTTTTTAAAAGGAGTCGTGGCCTCATTATTATCAATCGCTTGAGTGAATACGTTATTGGATATAGTAAAACTCATTATAACCTTACATTCTTTACGGGAATCTTTGTGAGGTTTATTGTACTTTCTTTATTAGCGTAAGATAGTAGGGGTTATTTAGGCGATACTCACTGAGGTAATAATCATAGTGTTGATTATACGAGTGCGGTTGGAATTTTTGTAATCCCGTAGAAAGGTACTAAAAATTATTAATCGATGAAATAGTGGACGTAGGTTTCAACGTGTGAAACTGAACCACTTTCAAAAATCGTGTGCCTCTCTCTTATCCCTTTACTTTTCGTTATTTCGTTATTCGCGCTTACTTTGATTAATTAATTAGTTGATTTTAATTCATAAGATCAAATAATTCATTACATATCATATAAATCGAAAAAGTGGGGCTAGTTTTTAATACTCAATTCACCCCCCCCCCCCCTCTTTCGTATTCGATCAATAGACTCTACAATTGGTATCAGAGCCTCGTGCTCTTGATTGCCTTACAGCAAGGAGTCTGATCCATTTATCTTTTTATTTTTATTTATTTTCCGCTGCATTTAATTTTATTTAATGGATTCCAAACATCTGAAGTGTCCCGTATTCGATGGGAAGAACTACAGTCTATGGAAAAATATGATGACCCATTTCATAAAGGGTAACGATTGGGAGTGTTGGCTAATCATTAAGAATGGTCCTAATAAGATCATGCTTGGAACGGCTATAGGCACTTCCATCGAAAAGAAAGAAGATGACTATGTTGAGGCAGATTATAAGAAAGCTGAGAAAAATTCAAAGGCTATTAGTCTGTTGCAAAACGACATGACTCATACTGAATTTTATCGTTTCTCATCTAGTTCTACTGCCAAGGAAATATGGGATGGTCTTGAGTTAGCTTATGAGGGGACAACTGTTGTCAAAAAGCAACGCATAACTCTACTTATGCGAAAATACGAATTGTTCTCCATGGAACAAAATGAATCGCTTGACAGCATGTCTACTCGCTTCTCCAGTATCATTAATGAATTGAAAAATCTTGTAAAAACTTTTGACTCCGAGGAAATTGCCAGGAAGATCCTTAGAAGTCTATCTAAACGATGGAGACCTAAGGTGACGGTAATTGAGGAATGTAAAGATCTATCTGACCTATCTTATCAAGAGCTACTTGGAACCCTAATGGCTCATGAGATTACTCTTGATGAAGATGCGGCAAATGATAGTAATAGCAAGAAAGTGGCTTTACAGGCCGAATCTAGTGAAAGACAAGATTCGGATCTTGAAGATGAAACAGTGTTGTTTGCTAGACGTTTTAAGAAAAAATTCTTTAATAAACCACAAGGTAAAACGTTTAACAACAACACTAATAAATCTTACAAAAAGCCAATTGAGTCAAAAGGGTCTCTTTCAAGTCGTGGTTGCTTCAAATGTGGGGAAAATGATCACATGATCAAAGATTGCCCCACATGGAAGAAAATCAAAGACAAAAATCAACGAGACAAAACCAAGAAGGAATTCAAGCAAGTAATGATGGCTTATTGCTGGGGAGATCTCGACACAGAGGATGACGAATCAGAAGAAGAGGAAGTCGCCAACTTGTGTCTAAGCAACGTCAGTCTTGACCTAATTTCCGACAGTGACAATGAAAGCGAATCCGAGATGTGTCTTGTTGGCAACTCAGATTCCGAACCAGATTCAGAAGATGATGAAGAGGTTAGTCATCTTGAACTGAAAAAGCAAGTTAAGAATTTATCTAAGAAGTCTTTAATTAAGTATTTTGAAGAAGCCTTAGATCATTGTCATGAGCAGAGTCTAGAATTGAAAGATCTTAAAGAACAAATTCTTGATATTGCTGAGGAAAACCAACTTCTTAAGGCCAAAGCTAAAAAGCTCAAGTCTAAAGTTATGGCAACTTCAGCTATAACTTCAGACAAGACAAATGTTGAGAAAGAAGCTCTTGAGTCTAAAGTTATGGCTAATGAAGCCATAATCTCAGAGTTAAAACTCAACATTAAGCATCTTCAAGCCAAAGTTGTAGCTAATGATGCTATAACTTTAGAAATGAAGAAAGTCAATGAGCTTTTACAATCTCAAGCCAAGACAAAGGAAGTTGTTATTCTTGATCATGAGAAAGTAAACTCTTTTCTTTCTCAGCAATTGAAAGATTTGAAGGCTGAATTCTCCCAAGCCAAAAGTCAACATAATGAGGAGAAACTTATCTTGAACAAACGTTTCAATGATTTTCGTGAAAATTTCAAAAAGAACAATCCCTCCAAAGACTCGAATGTAGATCATTCGTTGTGTGAAAAGGAAATTCAGTCTTTGAAGGAATTGCTCCTACATGCACGAAAAGTTCATGATAAGTGGGAAGGAAGTCAAAAGGTCTTAGACTTCCTTACCGAACAGTCTAACAATAACATGAAGAAAGGTCTTGGTCATGAATGCTATAGTCGTAGAGACCATGATAAGTGCAAATTCACTCCTTCTGACCGTGATTTCAGAAGAAGGAAGTATGTCAATCTTTCAGAATATCTGATTTGCAATGATTGTGGTCACAACGGTCATGTTAAAGATAATTGTGTTAAATATGTTAATGACAACAAAAATCAAACTGATTTTGTGAAAGAACATGACGTGTCTAGTGTTAATGAGTCTGAACCTGAATCTCAACGTGATGAGATTAGAAACAATGAGTTCAGGTGGTTTTATGACATGGCTTTCGATTACACATCTGTACCTTCAAAATCTAAACCTTATGTGAATCAGAAGCAGTCATTTAAACCTAATGTGCGTCACAACACTAACAAACAAAATAATAAACCTAGCAAACCCTATCCTAAAAAGAAAAGAATTGTTAAACAGGTATGGGTTATGAAGGATCAAATCTATAGAGTCACTAACCACAAAGGACCCAACTTAGCGTGGGTACCTAAAAGCTGTATTTGATTCTCTTGCAGGTAATAGTGAAAGAAAATAATCTATGGTATCTCGACAGTGGATGTTCGAGACACATGACTGGAAACAAGAATCTATTTCTTTCACTAGAACCCTTCAATGGTGGCAAGGTCACCTTTGGAGACAACAAGAAGGGCAACATAATCGGTGTAGGTAAGATTGGTATATCTTCTTCACATGCTATCAACAACGTCTATCTGGTAGATGGCCTTAAGCATAACTTGCTAAGTATCTCTCAACTATGTGACAAAGGAAACAAAGTCGTTTTTCATTCAAATGTTTGTCGTATCATAGTTGAAGGAACTAGCAATGTTATCTTAGAAGGTCTACGTAAACGGAACGTGTATATGATTGATTTAAACCAAGTCACTACAAGTTCCTTTACGTGCATGAAAGTCACTGTGGATGATTCATGCTTGTGGCACAAGAGGTTTGCACACATCAGTCCAACGATTTTCAAGAAACTCAAGTCTTGGGATTTAGTTGAGGGTCTACCCTCAATCAAATTCGAACAAGAAAAGATGTGTGACTCATGTGCCCGTTGTAAACAAGTTAGATCTTCATTCAAACCGAAACGAGTAGTAAGTACAGATCGTCCACTTGAGTTGGTACACATGGATCTATGTGGCCCTATGAAAGTTAGAAGCCGCGGTGGATCAAGGTACGTATTCGTCCTAGTCGACGACTACTCCAGGTATGTATGGCCTATCTTTCTATTTACTAAAGATGAAACTTTCGATTAGTTTGTAGTACTAATGAAGCTCGCCCAAAACAAGTATGATAAAAAGTTAGTTTCCATTCGTACGGATCATGGCACCGAATTTGATAATCAAGCCTTTATAGAATATTGTAGGGAGAATGGTGTAGGACCACTTTTCTGCACCACGAACCCCACAACAAAATGGTGTCGTGGAACGTATGATAGACATTAGAGGACATGGCCCGCACTATGCTTTTGTGTAGTGGCCTTCCTAAGAGCTTTTGGGCAGAAGCCATAAGTACTGCATGCTATGTGCACCATAGAGCTATGATTAGACCTATTCTCAAAAAGACTCCCTATGAACTTTTAAGAGGGAGAAAACCCAATATAGCTCACCTTCGTTGCTTCGGGAGTAAATGTTTTGTCCATAATAATGAAAAAAGTAATTTGAGCAAATTTGATCCACGAAGTGACGAAGCTGTGTTTGTTGGTTATTCTAATCATAGTAAAGCTTTCAAAGTTTTTAACAAAAGAACGTTGTGCATAGAAGAAAGTGTTCATATTGTATTTAATGAAGATAATGTGCCTGAGCAAGTTGAACAGAATGAAGAAGAGGACATGAATGATCCAGACGTTCGCCTCTCCAGAGATGACGTGCCAGAAAATAATGAAGAAGTTATTGAAGGAATCAATGATGAACTTGATAAATCCGCAAATGACCTTGAACAGAGAACTGAGACAATTGTTGATGATACGAATGTCTCTTCTCAAAACAAGGAAAAGGAAACTGAAGTTATAGCTGATGATGCTATAACTTTGAACCATAACCAAGATGGTGTAACTGAAGTTGTACCAACTTCAGCTATAACCCCAGAGTCCAACTCAGGGGGAACCAATCTTGATTCTGAATCATTTGAGGAAAATGATAGTTCATCAGATGATGATAAGCCTAGGAACTCTAAGAAATGGAAATATAAGAGTTCTCACCCTATGGATTCGATCCTAGGGAGTTTGAATAAAGGAGTTCAAACGAGGCGAACATTAAATAACTTTTGTTCATTCTATTCTTTTCTGTCTACCATAGAGCCCACCAACATCAAAGAAGCTCTTGCAGAATCCGACTGGATTGTGGCTATGCAAGAAGAGCTTCAACAGTTCGAACGCAATAAAGTATGGCACCTTGTGCCACGACCTCCTAATCGAACTGTGATTGGTACTCGATGGGTATTTAGAAATAAATTGGATGATTCAGAAGTTATAGTTCGTAACAAGGCTCGATTGGTCGTTCAAGGTTATAATCAACAAGAAGGGATTGATTATGACGAGACATTCGCTCCAGTAGCAAGACTTGAAGCTATTCGCTTGCTCATCGCCTTCGCAGCTCACAAAGGAATGAAATTATTCCAAATGGACGTTAAGACTGCATTTCTTAACGGTTACTTGGAAGAAGAGGTTTTTGTTGAACAACCTCCTGGATTTTTGAATAGCAAGTTTCAAAACCATGTTTTTAAACTCGATAAAGCTTTATATGGTTTGAAACAAGCGCCTAGGGCTTGGTACAACAGATTGTCAAAATTTTTATTACAAAACAATTTTAAAAGAGGATCTGTCGACAAAACCCTATTTCTAAAATCTGAGGGTTCTGATTTACTTGTTACTCAAATTTATGTAGACGATATTATTTTTGGTTCTACTAACAATAAATTGTGCAAGTATTTTGCAGATCTTATGACCTCAGAATTTGAAATGAGCATGATGGGAGAATTGAAATTCTTCCTAGGACTGCAGATTCAACAAACCAAAGAAGGCATAAAGATTCACCAACAAAAATATGTCAAGGAGCTAATCAGAAAATTTGGTATGGAGAACGCTCATCCAATGGACACCCCTATGGTAACTGACAAAAAGTTGACCTTAGACGAAAATGGTAAGTCCGTAGATGAGACTACATATCGAGGTATGATTGGTTCTTTATTATATTTAACTGCAAGTAGACCTGACATTATGTTCAGCGTATGTGTTTGTGCTAGATTTCAATCATGTCCTAAGGAATCACATATGATTGCAGTTAAACGTATCTTGAGATAGTTAATTGGTACATCTAACTTATATTTATGGTATCCACTTGAGTGCAATTTCGATCTAGTAGGATATTCAGACGCAGATTATGCGGGATGTTCTTTAGATAGAAAAAGTACCTCTGGATTCGCTACTTTTGTTGGACCTTGCATAATTACTTGGGGCTCAAAGAAGCAAAATTCGGTTGCGTTGTCTACTGCAGAAGCCGAATATATTGCTGCAGGACTGGTATGTTCTCAACTACTTTGGTTAAAGCAACAACTATGTGATTATGGTGTTAATGTTGGTTGTATGCCTGTTTTCTGTGATAATACGAGTGCTATTGTTATTTCTAAGAACCCAGCTCAGCATTCTCGTACTAATCATATAGACATTAGACATCATTTTTTGCGTGACCATGTAGAAAAGGGCAACATTAAACTCGAATTTTGTAGTACTGATGTTCAATGGGCTGACATTTTAACAAAGGCGTTAGCGAGAAGACGTTTTGAGATTTTGCGGTTGGAAATTGGTTTAATCGGTAGCAATTAAATTCATCTTATTTATTTTGTGAACCTGCGTGACTGGCCAGATTAAGACGAGATTATATGACTGTGTCCGCATATTTCATTGCTAGTATATTTGTGTTTAATATAATATATTTTACGTGAGTATCTTGCATATTAAGTGTTTTATGGAAATTGAATTATGAACCACATATTTGCCAAAAACCTATCCTATTCACTTTCCAAAATTGAGCCAAATTGTATCCATGTATTTTACTTTAGCCGAAAACCTCCACAATAAAAATACCTTACCATATCTTTTTATTTACCAAATCCCATCCTTACCATATCCCTAAAATTAATTACCTAAGATTCCTTTTCCAATTCTACAAAAACACCACCACCCAAACTCCAAAACCCAAACCGAGTCGGGTTCGGTGCTTGAAGGTACAAAAAGGCGTCGATGAAAAAAAAAGGGTACAAGAGGGTGTTAGTGAAAAAAAAAAAAAAAAAAAAAAAAAGGTGGTTCGGTTGTTGAGAACCGAATGTGGCTGATTTTTTGGGGCTTGAATCGAAATTGGATGGGTTTATGGGAAAAGTAATGGAGCGCCTTGATGCGCAAGATAAGAAAATTGCTACGGTTGTTGAAAAAAAAAATATATAAAAAAAAAAAAAATGTAAAAACCGTGGCTATGGGGAACATTAGCTCTACCCGTGACCATGTCGGTTCGGGTGTGCGTAGTGAGTTGAGGTCTTGGATGACGGGTGTTGATGATTGCCTAGCAAA